>JAQZBX010012745.1:0-40789 GCA_029593785.1 Cabassous unicinctus | reverse complement strand
TTTTTGCATTGGTCAAATATATTTCTGGTATATTAATATTTTGTTAAAATATATATATATATATTTCTGGTATATGGGACAGAAGTAAAGGGGCTTTAAAGTTTTGGCATAATTTCCCAGTTAACTACTACTACATAATAAACTACTCCAAACTTAGTAACTGTAAATAACAGCTTGTTTATTATATTGCATAATTCTGTTGGTCAGGAGTTTTGGAAGGGCTCAGCTGGGTGAATCTTAAGTTGCACATGGTATTGATGGGGTTCCTTCAATAGTATTCAGCTGGCAGAGGGAATGGTCTGGAGGGTGTGAGATGATTTCACTCACATGTCTAGGAAGGTGGGCTTTTCTGGGACTATTGCTTGGAGAAACTACACATGATCTCCAGTAGTCCAACCTCTTACATGGCAGTTCAGAGCTCCCAGAAAGTTTTACAAGCTGCAAGCCTTCTTAGGACCTTGCCTTGGAAATTTCAGAATGTCACTTCCTCTGAATTGGTCAAGTAAGTGACTAGGTGAGCCCAGATTCAAGGGAGGGAATTAGGCTCCATCAATCAATGAGTCAGGAGGTAAAGAATTCGCAACCATCTTTAATCTACTGCAAGTCAGATCACTTTAGTCAAGCCTTTACACACGCCTAACCAATAATCAGTACAGGTAGGAATTTTGAAAGAAGTTGTTTCCTAAAGTTGTGAACTCCTGGGTATTGGAAACTCTTCTCCAGGAGTGTTACCTAGGATATCTGTGTGTTTTCAGGCCTAGTCATATCTGAGTAGTATAGTCTTTAGTGAACAAAACAGGGAAAAATAAAATGGAGGGGGGAGGGAGGAGGGACTCACTTAGGGGAAATACTGTCATATACCAGAAAGGGGGTGACACAAATAAATATATCTCTCAATTTTATGGAGGGAAGCATGACATCATGATGACTATAAAGAGAGAGGTGTGCACATACACCTAAGGAGGCATTAGTGTTGAAAATGTATCCCATGAATTTTCTAAATCACATGTTTTCTAAACATGAATTTGCATTTGGGTTTAATGAAAGAAATTTGCTCTTACTAACCAAAATGACTTTAAATGTGAAAATGATGAAGCTTGAAAGTGAGTAACTTAGCTGGTCAATCACCAGTATGTTAATGGGCCCCAATTTAGCCAGAAGGGCTTTCCCTTCACACCAGCCAGCTAAAAGACAAGTCCTACACCAAGACTATATTTAGTGTTCTTGGGTGTAGCAGTTTGGCATTATTTATGAATTCCAAAAATAGATATTGGATTGTTTGTAAACTGGTCTGCAACTCTGGGCATATTAGATTATATTGGATTCAGAGGTTTCACTTTTACTTGATTAAATAATTATTGGGGCTTTGATTGGGCCACATCAGTAGTATATTGAGTCCCCACCCTCTTGGTGGGCCAGGACTCACAGAGAAACCGCACCTCAGAGAAGGGAGGTTGGAGTTTTGAGCTGGAGCCAGGGAAGTAAACACACAGGAGAGAGCAGAGCAGCTGAGCCTGGAGAGAACTGAGGCCCGAGGAGAGAAACAAAGCCTAGAGAGCCTGATAGTCTACAGCTGACCTTGTGGAGAGAAAAGAGCAGATGAGTCCAAAGAGAAATAAGCCCTGGGAGAGAGATGAGACTTATCCCAGCCTATAGCTGATATTGGAAGAAGCTGGGAACATAGATCCTTAAGAGGAAGAATCAGAGGAAGGCTGAACCTTTGCAGATGTCGGCATGGCAACAGACTTTGGTGAGTGAAGTAACTTACACTTTATGGCCTTGTAAATGTAAGCTTCTACCCGAAAGAAATACCCTTTATAAATGCCAACAGATTTCTGGTATTTTGCATCAGCACCCCTTTGGCTGACTAATACAAAGGGTAAACTGAATCTTGAATGTAAATGTTATCACTTCCAAAGAAGACGAGGAGGAGAATGCAAAACAAAGCATGTTTCACTGTCTGTGGCTTCCACTGTGACAAAGGACATTTAGGTGTGGAACTAATAAAGTATTTTTTAAATGCTGTGTCTATTTATTTTCTACCAACATGTGGTAAATTAACATGCATACAACCTGTATCCAATTACATAAAGAATACTGCACAAGCAGCTTCCTTAGGTTTCACTAAAAAAGAGGCAGTCATTTTGCTGGATTTCATTCAAGAAGTCAGTGCTTTCCTATCACCAGACAATTATGCTACTTTATATAATCAGTATTCAGGGGATGGTATTTTCTAATAGGCAAAATTCTACAATGACAATTTAAATGGTTTGAAACATACACGAGATAATTTGGAGTTACAGCTCTGCCAACTGCTAAACAAGTGCAGCAGGAACATAGGCTCTCTAAGCATCAGGAGTGCTATTGGGGGAACAGCCTGTCCTTTTCCATCAAGGAAAGTTTGCTCACATCAAGTCAGGAGCTCAAGCCAGCTAATATCATCATTTTAAGACTCTTACTGGGGAAGGTTAGCTAAATTAAGTGTCTTCAGTAGATAACTCCATTGCTTACCATGGATGGGTTTTTAGTGGTTAAAAGTGCAAGCTCAGACTGAGATAAAAATAAAAAAATTAAAAAAGACTGGGTTTGAGTCTCAGGTCTTCCACTATCTAGTTCTGTAAGCTTAGGTAAGTTATCTGTTCTCTCCTCAACTGATTCTCCATCTATTTAAAAGATAAAAATAAAAAATAGGACTTACCTCCTAGAGCTGTAAGGATTAATTGAAATAGTACATGTAAAACAGCTCAAGTTTGATACAAAGCAAGTACTCAATAAAAGCTAGCATCTGTTGTCTAGATGGGGAATTAACAATAATTTGGAAAAGATGAGCCCCACATGATGGGCTGGGGTGGGCAGTGTCAGTTAATCTACAGAAAATATGACATAATTCTGCATTTTTCTGGGAATAGTTGTCATGGCTTTCATAAAAGTCTCAAATAGCCCAATAACAAAAAAATAAAAACTTTTAATAATCACTACCTTATGACTTCTCCAGCAGAGAAAAAGTATAATTATGGACCCTCAACAAATTTCTTAAAGTTCTACTAAATACCAGGCACTATGCTAGACCCTGAGTATTGAACAGTGTGTCTAAGAGATGTAGTGCCTTCCCTTAGAAAGGTATGTGTGAAGGGAGGTAGAAGAGACAACAGTGTCTAATCCATAAATATATATGAAATGTTATAAGTATTATGCAAAAAGAGCAGGGTGGTATAAAATATACAGTAGGGGAAACCAACCTGATTGTTTTTTAGATGGTTGTGCTCAGGCCTAACAAGGATCAGCAGATTTGGCTTCTTGGGTTAAGGACAGAGGCTCAGTCTCATTCCACTTGGCTTGTGATATGGTTAGAGCTGTTGGCTACAGCCCCGAGTCATGTGGTTGGGTACACTGAGTTCATCCATTGTTTCTCCTGTGTTGTCTTACCTAGTGCCCACCTCCCCACCCAAGTAAACCAAAGTTCCCTCCTGAACCCACTGATTTGACTGAGTTCTAGATGCATCACACAGCTCTGGCCCTTTCCTCCTTTTTTATCACTGAATTATTGCAAAACCTCAAAATATTGGGAAATAAATACAACACTTTTAATTTTTTCCAACAACTGCCCCCTACCATACTACTTCAAGTTCTTGTTTTCTTCTTGGAAGTCATTCCCTAAACAATATTTTGCTTCTATACAATACATTTTCATTCATCTTTAAAATATATCTGCCTACAAGTGTAAATGAAAATTTACATAAATAACATATTTGCCTTTTCTTGTGTTCTTTCATTTTCTTTTGCTTTTCCTCACTTCCATCTCTCCCTCCCAACCACATCACTGCTCCCAGAACTCTAATTAGCCATTCAGCCTCTATGTATGTATGTATGTATGTATGTATGAAACTATATTATTACCAATGCTCATAGTCATGTGCTATATATGTATATGCTTACATAGTCATATATAATCATTTATACATATGATTATAATAGCCATGTTCTCATATATCATATATAGGAGAAAGACAGACAGAGTTCACTGTTCTGTCCTACTCCCAACTCCTTCCCTGTCCCAAAGCACTTTACTGTACCAGGAGTCACAAGATTCACAATCCAACTTCACCACCCTAGTGACTTACAGCTTGGATTCCTGGATTTCATTCCAACATGTAACAAACATTTATTGAGCCCTTCTGATCTCTATCTCCATGGTCATAATGTCTTCTTTTTCTGGTGTGCTAAGTCTCCCTCTACTTTACTCTTTATAGTTAGTTGTGATTGCATTTAGAATCTACCAGGATCATCCAGGTTTGGTAGATTGAATTATGTACCCTCACAAAAAACATAATCTTAATCTGTATCCCTATGGGTGTGAGCCCATTGTAAATAATATTTTTGAAATGTTATTTGTCTTTAAGGTGTGGCCCAACTGAATGAGGATAATCCTTAATCCACATTATGGAGATCATATAAAAAGAAGACAGAGAAGGCCATGCGGGAAAACCAAAAGTCATTGGAAACCAGAAGAGCAGACCCAAGGAGAGACAGATCACCATGTGACAGGAGGTAGAGATGCAAGCCAAGGAACCCCAGGATTGCAGCAAGCCAGCACCTGAGTGCTATAGACTTTGGGGAGAAAGTATGCTCTTGTCAAAGCCTTGATTTTTAACTTCTAGCCCCCAAAACCATGGCTTGATTATTGTGACACATTAGCTACCTCAAGATTTTATGTTGTTTGTTTTTTCAATAAAGCATACAATACTTGTAAAGCATTTAGCATAATGTGTATGCAATAAACATTGGCTACCATCTTTTCATTTTTCCATAAAACATAACAGATTAAGATGCAGTTATATACCTCTGGTCCATTCTGAGCACTAAATGATTGTTTATTCCAATTTCTGTCAATATTTTCTTGCAATAGGATGAAAATCTACACGCATTAAGATGTGTTACTCTTCTCCTCACAGTTCAGGAAGTAATTTTCCACTGCCTGTTCTCCTCTTTGGCTCCAGCCTTTTCAGTCTTCTGTTTGCGCTAGTTGACCTCATATGTTCCCACCTTTTTCCCAAATCCTGATGAACAATGCAATGAAGGCTCTGGTCTACCTTGCAGTCAAATTCTGTGGAATGAGGAAAATGTCTATTTTCCAATTATTTACACATCTCTATATTTATTTATATATCAAATATAGTAAAATTTCATAATCAAATCAATTAGAATCCCAAAGGGACCAGAATTTGGCTTTTAGTCTCCTATATTAAAGAGAAAGATAATTCTCCCCAAACTTATTCTTATCATGAATTTATTAAAAAAAAACAGTTAAAATAATTTATTAAATATTATCTATGCATATAAATGTGTATTTATATATATGTATATATGTGTCCTTGGATTGACACAGATCTGTCCAATCTCTTATAATCCCCAGTTTCTAGTTAACATTTACATTTAACAAGAAATAATCCATCTTTTAGCCATGACAGACATTGATAATCGATCACTGCTATTATCTTTTTAACTGAGATTAGGCTTCTGAGTCCTTCTGAATGGGACACTCCAGCAATTACCCATTTGTCAGAGCTGACACCTGAGGGAAACCACTTTACCATCCCTGGATAAATGCACCTTCTTGACTTTACTCTGTATTTGGAATGCTGTGATAAATTTACTGAGGTAAGTGCTATGGGCTGTATATTCCCATCCCATGATAATTTTGCAGAGAACCCATGATTTTAAGCATCCTTTATTGGAAGTATTTCCCTATATTCTACTTCATTCAGTAAGTTGCTCATCTGGAGTATATTTAAAGGAAATAGCCAGAAATCAGAGGGAGGAAGAGGCCATACTTTATATTCCCTCAGGTATATGTTTCCTTGATTCTCCTACACTCTGGCACTTTTTCTTTTTCTCTCCCTTCCTGACTGTGGTGGCTTGGAGCTATACGTACCCCAGAAAAATATGGTGTTAAACCTAATGCATACCCATGGGTGTGAACTCATTGTAAATAGGACCTTTTGATGAGGTTATTTCAGTTAAGGTGTGACCCACCTCAATAAGGATGGGTATTAATCCTATTACTAGTTTCTTTTATAAAAGAGAGAGAGAGAGAGAAAGCCACAGAGGGAACAACCAGAAACTGAACATCAGTAGGACCTGGAGGAGAAGGGAGAGACCAGAAGAAACCACCATGTGCCTTGCCATATGTAGCAGTTTGATATTATTTATGAATTCCAAAAAGAAATATTGGATTATGTTTGTAAACTGGACTGTTCCCCTGGGTGTATTAGATTGTATTAAATTCAGAGATTTCATTTTTGCTTGATTAAATTAAGATTAGGGCTTTGATTTGGCCAGGTCGCTAGGACATGTAGTCCCCACCCCCTTGGTGGGTGGACACTCACACAGAGAAGAACACAGAGGAAGAAAGACAGCTATATAGACTGCAGAGGCCCTGGGAAGAGAGATGAGCTTGATAGCCTACAGCTGCAGCTGAGCCTGGGAAGAAACACATTCCGGGGAGAGTGGCAAGCCCTCCAGCCTACAGCTGAGATTGGAAGAAGCTGGGACCATGGAGCCTTAGGAGGGAGAGGAAGGCTGAATACTCACAGAGACTGGCAGCCATCTTGTTCCAACACATGGCAACAGACTTTGTGAAGGAAGTAAGTTACTCTTTTATGGCCTTGTGATTGTAAGCTTCTAACCCAAATAAACACCCTTTATAAAAGCCAACAGACTTCTGATACTTTGCATCAGCACCCCTTTGGCTGAGTAATAGACCATGTGACAGGGTAAGGACCAAGGATTGCCAGCAGCCGGTCCTAGAATGCCACAGTCTTCAGGGTCCAAGCATCACTTTGATAATACCTTGATTTGGACTTCTAGCTTAGCCCCAAAAGCATGAGCTAATAAATTCCCATCGTTTAAGTCAAATCATTGCATGGCATTTGCTTCAGAAGCCCAGCAAACTAAAACACTGACCAAAATAATAGCAATAACCATAATAATAAATATTCTTTATTTAAAATAATATGTAGCATTTAAAATTCTCTCTACAACACACTGAGACCTTCTAAGCCTAACCAAAAATGAAAATGAGTTTGGAAGTGCTTCATGGTCATGAATTAATTGTATTTTTTATATCATCCCCACAAGAAATCTAATAGATCCTGAGGTAAAGGACAAAACTCTCCTAGTGGAAGGAAGATTATTGACACTCCAAAAGAATAGAGAAGTCAAAAATCTTCACAGATGAAATGAACAACCTGTTTTAAAACCTAAAGGTTAATTTCTTGCCAAGTAAGTCAAAGAAAGTTCCAAGCCTGAAATGTTATATGCAAAACAGAAACCAAAATCACTTTTTAGAGACTTGCCTTCCTAAACATTATTTTCTGTAGTCAAACAGATCTTGATTCAAATTCTGTTACTTTAAACTTAAACAAGTCACTTTTCCTCTCAGAGACTCCCCTCCTCCTCAATTTTCAAAGAAAATGACATTGTCTGTTCAAAGCACCCAGTATGATGCCTGGTGCCATAGTCTGAGTTCATTAAATGATAATTTCCTTCCTCCATGGAGATTACCTGCCTTATGCTGATGAAGGTCAAGGGGTCTCTGGAATTCAACTCCTAGAATTCTTGTAATGGCAATTTCCTAACAGAGATGACTGGGAGGTGCTGATTTTAAAATGTTAAAATGTTAATCTGATTTCTATGCACTCTGATAAATTTAATCTCCAAAATCAAAGTGCCAGGTTGATTTTCTGTGGCCCAAATTATGTTAATTGTAGAGATGAATTTAGAAACTTTCCATTTCCAGTCACTGAATTGTTAGGACTGATGCATTTTAAATAAGCCATTAAGCCTTGTATAACTGACTTCCCCTCTCTGGATACCAATTGTGGGGGCACCAAGGTCCTGGTACTTACAACATTTAGTCCCATTAGGGGCTGCTATGGCATGAGGTTAAAGCTATTGAGCAAGTGGAGGGATCTGGATGCCCCAAATACCCCCAACTCTTCCCCTTCAAGCCAAGTACCTTCTTTTTACATGTTTTATGCAAAGCGCTTCTGTGTAAGACTGTTTGAAAAGGGGTTTATAAATTAAAAAATTTAAGAACCAGTGCTGTAAGGGAACATATACTCTGGTGTGATGGTGTGACCTTGCCTATCTCTCTGGTCCCATTCCAGACCATTCTCATGCTTATCCACTGTACTCTAGCCACAATGACATTCTTTCAGTGTTTTAAATGTGCAAAACTCTTTCCTGTTTCAGGGACTTTGTACATGTTATAACTTCTGCTTGGTCCCATACTTTTCAACTAGCCAATACATATCCTTTATTCTCTGGGTCTATATTTATTCATCACATTTTCAAAGGGTCCTTGCTTGTATCACCATACTCATCGAGGTTAGTTTTTCCTCTAGCATTGCCAAATAAAATACAGGACACCTAGTTAAATTTTGATTTCAGATTAAAAAACAAAGGTTTTTTCATCTTCTGTATTTATATTAAAAGGATAGTTTGCCTATATTTTTATTTTTATTTGCTAAATCTGACAACCCCATTTTTCCTAATTATTCTCTCTCAGAATCCTGTAATTTTCCTTCATAACAATTGCATTGTGATTCTCATTATTTAACACATCTGATCCACTAGACTATAAAGCTCCAATGGGCAGGATCTAGTCTGTACATTTCTCATCTATACACATAGCACTTAGGACAGCTCCTAGAACACAGGAGGTAAAAGCAATCTAAAACTGTTGAGACATAAGTTTGAATCACAATATTTGTAAATTACTATGTTATTTATTATTACCTATAAAATGAGTGCTTGGACTAGACAATCCCTACAGACTATCTTGAAGTGCAAATTCTTTGATATTATACTTTACCATAAAGCAAGTGATCATTTAGACTCTGAGTATAATTATTTCTGAAATTCTGAAATAGTTCAACATATCCATAATGATAGATATGGTTATTCAGCCACCTACCACACAATAGATACTTAAATTACATGATCTCTAGTCCTTAGAGATTTCTTCTATCTAGGTAGTAGATCTGTTTTGTAGAAGAGAAAACTGAAGTTCAGAAAACTTGAGACACTTGTCCCAGAACACACCAAGAGTATGCTGAAGACTGGGGTCTTTCAGTCAACCCCATTTGACCTTGTAGATTGATATTTCTCAGAACGTCTTCAAGCTTCGGTTCTAGATTGGATTAACTTCTACCAATTACAAATACTCAAGCAAAATTTGAGCAGCAGAAGTGAGGAATATCAACGTCTTGAAGCTCTTGGCTGTTGTTGCTGGCAGCAACACTCTCACCAAGAATCTGTTTCTTCACCCTCTCCAACAATTTTATAATCACCTCATCTCCTATATTAAACCGCCTCCTTTAAATAACTATACTGGTTTCTGTTTCCTGCACCAAAAACTGATTGATGCAGCAAGTAATCAGCAGACCTCAAATTCTAGGTCTTTCAGCTCTAAAGTAAGTCTTGCTTTTTCCACTCTACTATGCTGCCTACTAATTCTATGTATATGATTTCTTATTTTCAAAACAAAATATCTTAATTTCCCCTTTTTTCCATAACAACTGATGGAAAAATCTAGTATATGGATCGGGTCTAATGTGGATGATTGTAATAAAGAGTCATAATCCATTTTTTATGTTTGACTCTGAAAGTTTTTAGGCTTCATGCTTCCATTTTCACCTTCTCACCCACATTTGGGAAAGTCAATGTTAAAGCCCAGGTGCTCCACCTTTGAGCACTAGTGGGAAGTTCAAACCACTTTCAGGAGCCCTCACTCTGGCCCCACCCTCCTAATTACCACATAAACCCCAAACCAGTATCTTTTCCTTGTTCTCTCAAGCCATTTTCAGACTAACTTGGGGACCCTGTGCTGCTCTCCTAGGAAACCTCATTACATGAGTGTGGCAGTTTGAGATTATTTTTTGAATCCCCAAAAGAGAAAGATTATGTTTGTAAATTAATCTATTCCACTGGATGTGATACCCTTTGATTGCATTAAATTCAGCTGAAGGGCCTTTGATTAGATTACTTGATAAGATCACTTTAGGGCTTTTGATTGGGCTATGTAAGTGAGGCATGACTCAGTTTGAGTCTGCCCCCTTGTTGGTCTGATAAAATTGTACTGATAGGGACAGACAAAAAAAATAAAAATGGAGCCAACATATTTGATTCTTCAGTGTGAGAGAGAGTATTACTTAAGCACAAAGCCCCCAAGAGGCTGGGCCCATGGAGCAGTTCAAGAGATCAGCCCTGCTATATGCCTGATCGCTTACAGCTGAACATGGAAAGAGCATAGAAGAGCCAAGACTGATATAGCATGCCTAGAAAGAGACAAAAATTCCCGGTTGCTCAACGTAGAGCTCCAAGAGACTATAGATTCTGGAGGGGAAGGCAGAGACTTCAGCAAATATCGACAGCCATTTTGCTTCACCATGTGGCAACAACACCAGGATCAACAATAGCTGACTTTGATGAGAAAGCACCTCAAATGGTGCCTTGAGTTGGACTTTTCACAGCCTTGGAACCATAAGCTTTTACCCCAAATAAATTTCCATTATAAAAGCCAACAGATTTCTGGTACTTTGCATTGGCAACCCTTTGGGAAACTAATACAATGAGTAATGAACCTTTTCATACACTTTTGGTATACATCTGGCATCATCAGTCTTGATATCTGAACCAGATTTCAGTTGGGTGTCCATCCTGTTTTTAAGGGTGGCCACAGAATTGACTATAGGTGCTATAACATTCCCCAAAAACAATATAAAGAGAAAATTTTTTTAAAAAAAAGAAAAAACTGGAATATCTGATCTAACAAAGGTAAAGCTGACTCACAGATAAAATTTCCTGAAGACAAAACAACTTTATCTGAAGAATTCTTACCTAGAAACTATTATGTGAAATGACTATACACTAAAAATTTTTATGTTAAATCCAATTGTGATTCATTCTAATAGCATCAATAGAAATGGAATTATTTCCCACACCCAAGCATTTTCTGAAATAGCTTTTGTGTTAAAAAGCAACTTTAATGTACAACCAATATGAGGTTGTTAAGTATTTTTTAACTACTGGGTGAGTGACTAAGAATTAATATTTCAGGATTAAAATTCATTGATTATTGGATTTCTGCTATCTAGTCATTATAAATCAATGATTAATGTTATCTCCATGGAGTATCTTTTAGTTAAGAAGTTGATAAATCTAACAGCCCCAAGCAGGGACATAAATATCCCTTATAGATTCCACAGCATTTCAAGGTGGCTTTGAAAGAAGACAGCACCATTCCATTGAAGAGATATTTATGTCTTGACAAAATGAAATAAAATCACAAAATTTTAGACCTAGATAGACCATTTGAAATCTTTATCCTTAAGACCTTAATTACAAAAAGAGGGAATGATTCATAGAAGTTAGGAGTCAAGCAGCCTATGTGTGAAAGTGCTGGTGTTATATGGGCCCCAGATCTTATAGTCATCAGCCCAATGCTCTTACCTCCATAATATCTCCCTTACCTCCCATAAAATTTGCCCATAATTAACAGGGCTGAGGCTAGTCTATCTGGCACCTTTGTGCAAATAGATAAAGACACCCTCTCTGAGTGGATGCACCAAGATGCAAAGTTGGAGAACCGAAATGAGCCTTTTTATCAGCTCCCAGTGGCCCCTTAATAGGATGCCTTTGTACAATATGTAGTGTCTCATCATACCCATTGGCCCAGATTATGAAATAACATCATGCTTCAGATGCAGAGGAGAGTAGAAGAAGTGGAGTTGGAGATTATAGAGGCACGTTCATTATCAGGTATTTGCAGGCAATTGTGAAAAGTGCTAAGAAGCAGAATTGTTGCTATGGGAGTGCATAGCAAGGAGAGCTAGCCCAATCCAGAAACTAAAAGTGGTGTCCTTGAGGAAGTGATGTTTAAGCAAAGAGTTTAAAAATGCGTAAGAACTGAAAGGAATAAGAAGAGGGGAATAAGGTAATAGAAAAGAGCACTCCACTCATAGAAAACCTTGGTGCAGCTCTCTTTGCCAAGAGGAGCCCACACCAAATCTTGGTGTGTATTTCTGGCTTTCTCTCCCATTTCTCAGCAAGCTCTGTTCTTTCCCCCATTTCCCAAATAAATTCTTTTTACTGGTCTAACTAAAAAAAGAAAAGAAAACGTTGGTGAAAGGCCTTAATCAGTGGAGAATATAGCTGTTTTGAAAAACCAAAGTGTGTGTGTGTGTATATGTATATATGTATGCATATATATATGTATGTATGTATATCACATGCTTAGACCATAAAGAACCTGGATAAGTGGACAAGATGAGGTTGGTGAGATAGTCAGAGACTAGATCATTGAAGACCTTGTATGCCATGGTGAGGATTTTATTCTTCGTTTAAGAACAATGGGAAGTAACAGGTTTTAAGTATGGGAGTGGCATAGTCCAACTTATGTTCTAAATTTTAGAAGATTTTAGAATCTAAAAAATTTCTTTGGCTGCAGTGTTAAGAATAGATCAGAGGTTGTAGAGACTATAAAAGGAACATGTGGAACCAGTGAAGAAGCCATGGTTTTTGTCCAAATATGACATAATGGCCATTTGGGCAAGTACAGTGACAATACAAAAGGCTAGAAATAGACAGGTATGAGAAATATTTAGGATCTAAAATTAACTGAAATCAGAGATTGATTTAATGGAGAGACAACGCAAAGTCGATAGAAGCAAAGCTTAAGGTGATTCATAGTTTTCTTGGACAAATAGTGGTGCCATTCATGGAAAGAGAAATCACTGGAGGAGAAATATATTTGAAGAAAAAGTTAATGAATGTGATGTTGGACATGTTAAATTTGAAATAAATGTGAGCCACTGATAACAGATGTCAAAAAGGCAGAGGGGTATTTGGGTCTGACTTCAGAGGAGGAAATAGTGATATGAGAGCTAGCCACAAAGAGCTGGTAACTAAACTATGAACACAAATGTGATTTATGTGCGGAGTATAGGAAGTGCTGCAGACCTAGTTTTCACCCTTGAGAAACGCCAGCAATTTCATGCCAGGTATAAGACAATATACTGACGTAGGACAAAGTCTGGAGACTATGAGGTCAGGGATCCAAAGGAAGTATATGTTTCAAGAAGGATGGAGAGTTCCCAAATAATGTATGTGGATACTCACCCCTTCTGAAGGTGGAGCTTAGCCTTCTGACCCCACTTCCTTGAGTGTGGGTTGGACTTACGATTCAATCCCAACATAAAGAATACAGAAGGGAAAAAAAGAAATAGTAACTTTACAGCAGACATATCTTGCGGACACTACCTTAACCTTAATGATGAAGGTTGACATCACCAGTGATATGTTATCATATACCCCTGACATGATGCAATGTGAAGACACATCATTTCTTTGATAGTCTTCTTCAAACCCCTTAAGCCCAGTCTAATCATGAAGAAAACATCAGACCAACACAAATTGAGGGACATTCTACAAAAATACCTAGCCAATACTCTTCAAAAATGTCAAGGTCATGAAAAACAAAGAGTGACTAAGAAACTGTCACAGAGCAGAGGAGACTAAGAAGACAAGACAACCAGTTTCAGTGATTTCTGAGGAGGATACTGGAACCGTAAGAATATATTATAAAAGCTAGTGAAACCCAGATAAAATCTGGAGTTTAATAATAGTAATATACTGATGTTAATTTCTTAGTTTGGATAAACGTATCATGGTTATATAAGATGTCAATATTAGGAGAAACTGCACAAAGGGTATATGTTGCTACTATCTTTGCAACTTTTCTGTAAATGTAAAATTATTCCATAATAAAAAGCTGCTTAAGAAAATTTCCAGTGGATTTAATAGCCTGAATTGTAACAATATTTTCTGACTTTGAGGAAGTTCATCAGTTTCTTTATTTTCAAAAAGATGAAGAATACACATATTTAGCATAAATCCTGGCACTTCATAAGAGCTCAGTGTTTGCCATTATTATTAAGCTTGTCCTCAAAAGAAGCCTTTCTGCCTTCCTTTTCCGGTCTTTTCTTTCCCTGTTGTTGGAATGTGCTCAGAGCATTAGCCACCTTGCCAAATTTGTTCAGGCCTTCCCAGAAAGAGAATGGGAAAAGCAAGTAATAAATGCCATATTGATTATCAGCCCCAATGCATATTTAGTTGTGGACCTACGTTTGTCACCACATAATACAAATTAAGTATAAGGAGAGCCATTAAGGGAAAACCTCACATAAAACATGTATTAAAATATTTTTAAAATATTAAAATGGCTTTATTTAAGCAATAGGTTTGTTCACTGTACAACTGAACCCTAAACACTTTAGATGCAGTTTACTAAGCATATGTTATAAATTACTATGCTGAGTGGGAAATAGAAAATGAGAGGAATTTCAAGGTCAGTACTTATCCCAAAGTGTACTAAATCATGCTTTAAATAGCATCAATATATACACATTTCAATGTACACATGTTATTAGGGAGAAATATATGGAGACTTTTATAATAGTCATGAATTTTTTAAATCAGTCAGGTTTAAAAATGTTAATGATATCATAATAGAGGGGTGAAATAGATTAGCTTAAAAAAATCTGTTACTGACCTTTAGCACGTGAATTATAAATTGAGAGTTGCACAAACTGTTATGTATAACCAAAGAACAAATCAAACCTTATTTAACCCACTGAGCCTTCTGCATTTCCTGCCTGGAGTAAGGCCCATGCTTTACCTTTTATTGGCTCATGGTATGTGTTTTAATTATGTATATTCCTTACCTTTAGAAGGAGGAAAATGGGCTGTTCAGGACTTGGCCTACATCATGAAGTACTTAAGGAGAAATGAATCTGAGGGAAATACTGAGTCATGTCCTCCCCAGTGTGAACAGAGGCATGGGAATGTGGGGGCAGTTTTTACATGGGAAACTTGCTGGGACAAGTCTCATTGTTCCATGTAGAAATCAGTCAGTCATGGGATACTGCTTTGGCTGCTGGCAGTCACAGGTCAGTTTTGCTTCCTCCTTCTCTACTCTTTGTAAACTCTTAAACACCATGAACATAATCAATAGGTTTCCCAATCTCTCTCTCTCCCACTCCCTCTCTCTCTATCTCTCCTTCCCTCTCTCTCCTCCTCTCAAACCTCCCCCTAGCTCCCCACTCCCACTCTCCATCTCTCCAGCATCATTTGTAGTTTAATATAGTGTTGCTCATGTTTCTAAATTAAGGGTTTGCTATATGTGGTGTGAGAGGCAATATGCAGTACAGTGACTGAAAGCACGGTCTCTAGAGCCAGCTGGGTTTGAATCCCAGCTCTGCCATTTACTAGGTGTAGACCTTGACAATTTACTTAACCTCTCCGGGCCTCAAAATGGTGATAATAATAACATCTTCCTTATAGAAGTGTTGTGAGGATTAAATTAGTTAGTATGTATACAGCATTTTAAGTAATCCCTAATACATACAAAACTCCATAGAAATGTTTACTCATTAGTATCCTCACGCTTCCTAAGCTTGAATTGCCTGTGGGAGTCACCATAAGAATCAGGCAGACAGTCTAATCTACTGGATGTGAAGTGGCAAAGACAGAAGTCCCTGGCAATCAATGACCAAGCATCTATCCATACATTGGGCAGAATGCACCAGGACATGAACCCTAATGTGAAAAAGATCAGAAGGAGACTAGGGAGAGAGAAGGTTGCTCTAGAGAATGAGGAGAAAGATCTCATCACAGATTTCAATGTCTCAGTACCTTGTTAGGATGTTCAATGCTCACTGGTTACATGGGTCGCCGTGGTAGCAGCACAATAGCCCCAAGGATATTCACATCCTAATCCCCAGACTCTGGTAAGGTTTACATGGCAAAGGTGACTTTGCAGATGTGATTAAACTATGGATCTTGAAATGGAGGATTACCCAGCATTATCTAGGTGCCTCCAATGTAATTACAAGGGTGGTAATAAGAGAAAGAGGGGCTAATTAGAGAAAGATTTGAATGGTACGCTCCTGGCCTTGAAGATGGAGGAATGGAGCACAAGCTGAGGAATGTGGGTGGCCTCTTTAATTTGAAAACAGGCAAGGAAATAGATTGACCCATAAATCCTCTAGGAAGAAATGCAGTCCTGCCAACACCTTGATTTTAGTCCAATGTGACTCATGTCAAACTACCAAACTCCAAAAAGGTAAGATAATGAATATGTGCTATTTTAAGCCAGTTATTTGTTATAGCAGCAATAGGAAACTAATACAGTCACCCTACATTTATGTCCTCTGATTTTTTTTGTTCCCCCAAGAAACACAGTCAAATGCCATTATTATATATGGCTACTATGAAGATAAATCAAGACATCAGGTCATGTGGGGAGCCCTCAATATTTCCTCAGTCTGCACTTCCTACCAACTTTACACAGCTACATTTTAGTTCCCTCTTCTAAACAATTCAAGTAAAGTTTTTATCTCAATTTCACAATCTGATTGAAACTTACTTGGACAAATGTTTTCTGTTAGATATTTCAATTTTTACATTATTTTTCTCAAATTGAAGAAATAAGCTCTGTCTGCTGCTAGTGGAATAAGAGGAAATGATTTGAAATCAACAGAGTTCTCTTGTCTCCACAGTCATTCACAGTCAAGATTATCCCAGCAGATAAAATCCTCTACTCTGATACAGGGGACTGTGGTGGCTAGTTCAGATGGTATTGCAGGATGTTGAAATTGTCAACTGCCTTTCCATTTTTTGCTTAATCTTTAGTCAATAATTAGTTAGGTGAACTAAATGAACCTCTTTACTCATTTCTCAGCCCAACATAACAAGATGCTTGGTACCTAGGATACATTTTCATTGTTCTTCTCCGTGTGTTAACAGTTCTATCTTTGACCCAGCTCTCTGCTTGCTGAACCACACAGCAGGACAGCCAGGGATCAATTGCTACCCCTTTATACTACAACAAAGCAATCTGCTTCATCATGTCCTGCAACTCAAGATTCCATCAAGGAAGGGGTGAGGGGACTAAGCATATGGGATGGAGGAGGTAGCAGTGGATGCTGGGAAGGCACATAGTGACCCCACTCTGAAGAGTAAATCCAAATCCTCTTCCTTAGAGCATAGTGAATGTTACCTGCCATGTGTGATAATTTTATTCAATTCATTCTAACAAACATTGATTGAGACCTTACTCTGGGCAAAGAATAAGGATAATTAAGTCACACATGGCATTAGGGAAACTGCTGGCATTTGTACTGATGATAGATACTAAAGAATTAACAAAAATAGATGGAAAACCCAAAAAAATTGCAGTGGTGGTATAAGATTATACTAATTATAGTAATTTATGGGAACTGCTTATCACTAATGCCTAATTATTATGCAGCACAATCATGATTATGCATGCCATTAAATGTGTGAATAAGGGACTTTGGTGTGTGCTATATTAGATTAGATTAAAACAATGAAATATAAACATTCATGTTCATTCCTCTTAATTTGTTACTCGTGCAGTAATTTGTCTTCCACTCACAACTTTTTAAAATTAGAGAAAAATGTTTAGTCCATGAATAAGATAGCTTGTTTCTTTATAGCAGGGAAATTTTAAATTTATTAGTGCACTTGACTTTCTACGTGAGTTCCCTATCATTGTTATCAAGAATTGTACTGTGTGTTGCTTTTTTTCTCTCAGCTTTTCTTATAGATAATTTTATTCTCCCTTTGCCAGCATTCTATTCTAGAATAAATGCAACTCTGAGAGGCTCATTTTTTAATCGTCTGCAGAGAGGATAAAATAGGTAAATGAGTCTGACCGGCTCCTTATGGTTAAACCAAATCAGCCAGCTATTTGCAGGTTGTCAATCATTTAATCAAGAGGCCCATGTACTAGTTACTGCAGAAATCAGTTAAAACAACAAAGTAAGATGGTTTCAGTGTCAATGTGGTGCAATCATGAAAATTTGGCATTTGTGTCCCACTCCCAGGATCCAATGGAAATTTCTGGTATAAAAGGATTTGAAAGTAAAGAACATTCTGATTCTAAGAGGCCGAATTCTGACTCAATTTACTTATTCTTTCAATGAAAATGTATTAGAGGTCTACTATTGTATGCCAGGCACCATGCTACATAGTGGAAATGCAAAGATTCCTAAAGTTTTCTCCCCCAGGAAATTAATAGTAAGAGTTTCTTTGGGGTCTACAGAAGCATACTAACGAAGCTGCTTTATTTTTTTGTTCAAAAACAGGAAAATAAGCATAAATCATTGACTTCGTGAGGCTATTAAAGAAACTGAGGCAGGATATATAAAAACCAAGCAAATGTATATTTGTCCCCTCTTCCCACTCTATCTACATTATTTCAAAACAAGATCCAACTTCTGGGGTCTGTGATGCACAGACCTATGACCTTACTAGCACTCTCTTTTCTTTCTTTTTTTAATTAGAGAATGTGTAGGTTTTCAGAAAAATCATGCACAAAATACAGGACTCACCCATACCACTCCATCATTAACACCCTGCATTGGTGTTGAACATTTGTTAGAATTAATAACAGCACATTTTTATAGTTGTACTATTAACTACAGTCCATGGTTCAACTTAGGGTATGATCTCTCTCTTATATTCCAGGAATTCAACAGCATTGACAACAATAACAGCACAGAATCCCTAGGAAATAAGGTGTAGGGACATGTATTTAGTCAGCCAAAGGGGTGCTGTTGCAAAGTACCAGCAATCTGTTGACTTTTATAAAGGGTATTTATTTGGGATAGAAGCTTACAGTTACAAGGCCCTAAAGAGTCCAACTCAAAGTTGCTTTCTCACAAAAGTCTGTTGACACATCTTGCTTCTGTTGGAGCAAGATGGCAGGCAATCTCTGCCTGGTCTCTCCTTCCTTCTTCCTCTTAAGGCTCTGTGGGTCCAGCTTCTTCTGATCTCAGCTGTAGCATAGAGCTCATTTCATTCCAGGCCTTCTCAGAGGCTCGAGGCTCTGTCTCTTTAGCTGCAAACTATCAGGCGAATGGCTCATCTCTCCCTGGGGCTTTAGCTGTTTGAGCCTTCTCCTTTCTGTCACGTGGCAGGACCGAAATGACCAAGTACCTCCTCTTCATTGTTCATCTTCTTGAGTGAGTGTCCATTTATATCAGCCCACCAAGGGGCGGGGACTCCACCCTGTGTCATGCCCTACTGATGTGGTCAAATCAAAGCCCTAATCTTTTATCAAGTAAACTTAAAACCTTTGAATTTAATACAACAAAAGGGTGTCACACCCAGAGAAACTGAACAGTTTACAAACATAATTTTTCTCTTTTTTGGGGATTCATAAATAATATAAAACTGCCACAGGACATAAAATGATGTGTAGTCTATTTGAATCTCTGGAGCTACTTTTTCCAGCAAACACCAGTTCTTCCTTCCCATTCTCTAACCCCTGCCTTGCCAAACCCATCACTAATGGGTAGGCAATATTACCATCAACCTCCTGCATCATTCAATGGATTATTGAAAATGTGCCCCCTTACCTCAAATCCCTACTCATTATTCCTCACTGGAATCTCATTCCTAGAAGATCTAACCCATCCAATCAGTACACTAAAGTTTTCCCTTCAATTGACTCTGCCATTGTGACTTTAAGGCCCTATGCTCTAGTCTTTCCTTTAAAGACTGCTCCAATCTTCCTCCTGTTCATAAGTGAATCTTGGCTTTCCCATTTGGGGAGAAGTTGTATGCTTTATTGCAACTCTCTGAAATAAAAGCCACCTCTCCCATTCCCATAGACACTCAGAACAAGCAGAATATGTCAGTCCATTTTATTCTTATCATTCTTACTGATCATCATGGTTTTATGATGACTACAATGTCTTTAGGAGTGAGAGGGGCTGACATATATATACCCATATCCATGATATTCTTGTGTGTGAGAATTTGTAGGGTGGGATACCAAACTAGATTGATCATTGATGCTCTATCATCTCTCAGTGCTTTTCTCATTTAAAGGTCATACCGCCCATTCATATAGGCTCACTAGGTTTAATTGTGCAGGTTGTACCATTTACAAATGTCCCCAGCAATGGGATCCAAAATCCAGCTAAAGTGTCACTACCATCCCAAATCTGAGCCCTATCCCAGGGTAGCATCAAGATCTTCTAATCACACAAAAGCAATGTGTGACTTTTTCTGGCCCCTGTATTTATATCACCCTCTCTTCAATCTCATTGTCATCTTCTGAACTCCTGTAACTCACCTACTTGCCCATAAGCTTCCAGTCTATGACTTCTTCTACAGCCCTCGGTGGTAACTTCATGCCCATGTAGATGATCCTTCATATGCCAACCTTATCTTCCTGAACTCCAACAATTCTTAAGCTCATTTTACTTCGTTTGCCATATGCATGGCCATCCCTTGAGGATGATCATCATTTGAAATTTTTCCTCCTCCAAGATCTAAAATGCTGAATTTACCCACTTTGACCATCCTTTCTTCTTTCCACTTCACCCACTCACTCACTATATTGCACATATTCTTAGCTTTAGTCCTTCAGGTTCTCTTTATCTCCACAATGCAGGTGACTTCTTTCCAAATTCACTTGCATACCTACCTGGTCTTGCTCAGTCACTGCACTTATCATGATACTAATTTGAATGCCATATCTGTTTTAGTTTCCCAGGCTTTTCAAAACAAATACCAGGAAATGGATTGGGTTTAAACAATGGTATTGGGGTCAGAAAAATGTCCAAATCAAGGCATTATCAAGGCAAACACCAAGGCAATGCTCTCTTCCCAGAGAGTGGCTACCGGTGAGCCTGGGCTCCTCTATAACATGGCAAAGCACATAATGATGTCTGGTGGTCTCTCTCTTCTCTTCTGGGTTTTGTTGACTTCAGCTTCTTGCTATGTGGCTTTCTCTGGACAAATTTCATTCTCTTATAAAAGACTTCAGTAATAGGATTAAGACCTATCCTGATTGAGGTGGGCCACACCTTAACTGAAGTAACCTCATCAAAAGGTCCTTCTTACAATGAAGTCATACCCACAGGAACGGATTAGATTTAAGAGCATGTTTTCCTGGGGCACATACAGCTTCAAACCAGTACAATATCATTTATTCATTCTGCCTCATTATATCAAAACCCTGAGCAGACTGCACAGCTTGCATTCTTTACTCTTGCTACTAAATGGCAAAGTATTAGCGGGGAGAGTTTTGCACTCAGTCTTATTGGATATACATCCATCTATCCTCAATTAGGCCTTTGGTTCTGTTGCTCAGCAAACAGTTATTAACTATACTACACCAAGAGATAATACTGAAAATTTGTGTCTCCATTTCCTCAACCATAAAATGGGAATAATATGTATGTATGAGGCTTTTTGCAAGATTTAAATAATAAAAATAATATAAATTTCTGTATTAGTCAGGGTTCTCTAGAGAAACAGAACCAACAGGAGATATCTGTAAATATTATGAGATTTTTTGTAAGAACTGTCTTATGCGACTGTGTGGATGGGCAAGTCCATATTCCTTAGGTCAGGCCTCAAGGTGGGAACTCTGATAAAGGTCTTCAATGAATTCTCCCCAGGAGAAGCTGGCTGGCTGAAGTAAGGATAGAAAGTCTCTCTTCTGATTGCTGAAATCATCACTTCTCCTTTTAAGGCCTTCAGCTGACTGGATAAGACTTCTCTCCTTCTTCAAGGAAATCTCAGTTGATTCTAGATGAAAACAGCCATAGATGCAATCACCTTACTGGTGATTTAAGTCCAAAAAATGTCCTCACAATCAGGCCAGTGCTTGCTTGACCAAACAACTGGGCACCATAACCTGGCCAAGTTGACACATGAACTTAACCATCACAGACCATCCCTTGTCAACTTGGCAGCCATATACATTTGTTTAAACCATACTTGATCTCTAAATAAAATAACAACATTCACATTTCTACCTAATAATACTCAATTGTCTTGTGTACAACTGAAAATGCACTATCTTTTCCCAGAATAGTGTCAAGTCCTTGGATAACATTTATTCTTCACATCCTATAACTTAAATACTATAACATGAGGATAATACAACTTATGTCGTATGATAAGGGGATAAAAGAGGGACGATAACAAAGATATTTGCTTTATGTACATATACAAACATATTCATAACAAAACAAGGAAGAAATATCCCTAACCATTACAGTCCTTGTTTCTGTAACTGGTCATGTAGTTGTAGTTCATATTTATCACTATCTACTTCCATAAGTCATTTCATATTTCCTTTACTCTCAGCAAGCACCTCAGCTGACCATAGTTCTTCCTCTGGTAAGGTGACCCAACCCTTCATTCCTAAAGTTTCTGGGTCATTAGTAGTACTGCCTGGATTGGGTTGTTGAAGTTTTCTATTGACTTTAATCACAGGGCATCTTAATGCTAAGAGACACGATAGGTTATCCCCCATATTCCAGACAAATTCTTCTTTGCCTCTATTGTGTAGTTGCAATCCTATTTCCCTTTGATAGTCGACACCAATCACCCAAGTCACTACAGTCATTCGCTTCTTTGCCTGTTGATGTCAGAGGCATTAGGAGCCCAAGTGGCCAGGTGGCAATCTTAATTTCCAGTTCAACGGAATCATTGTTGTGTCTTCTTGTGGAAGCAATCTTCCTTTTGGAACTAAGACTTGTAAAGCAGCAGAGATTAAGGTTGCAGGGAGAAGAAGCAAATTTTTTTCTAGTGGATCACAAGGGTTAATAGTGAATGGTGCCATTCCCATTTCCACCCCTTGATTCCTGGACCTGTGAATCATGGCTCTGGAAGAAACAGCAGCATAGAGTGGATGCTGATTTAGAGTATGCACAGCCTCCTGAAGAACATTGCTCCAGCCCTGCAAGGTATTGCCACCTAGTTGGCATCATAATTGAGTGTTCAAAAAATGCCATTCCACTGTTCTATCAATCCAGCTGCTTCAGGATGATGAGGAATATGGTAAGACCAGTGAATTCCATGGGCATATGCCCATTCTCACGTATCATTTTCTGTGAAATGGGTTCCTTGATCAAAAGCAATGTTGTGTGATGATGGTGTAAAAGGCATTCTATAAGTCTACAGATAGCAGTTTTGGAAGAAGCATTGCATGCAGAGAAGGCAAACCCATATATGGATTATGTGTCTATTCCAGTTAGAACAAAATACTGCCCCTTCCATGATGGAAGTGGTCCAATGTAATCAACCTGCCACCAGGTAGCAGGCTGATCACCTTGGGAAATGGTGCCATATCAGGGAGTGAGTGGGCACTCAGCAGTGGCTGTAGCCAGACTGGCATTGGTGAGTGGAAGTCCATATTGCTGAGCCCATGCATGACATTCATCCCTACCACCATGGTCACTTTGATCATGAACCCATTGGACAATGACAGGAGTGGCTGAGGAAAGAGGCTGAGTGCTAGCAACAGAGTAGATCATCTTATCCACTTGATCATTAAAATCTTCTTCTGAGATCACCCCCTGTTAAGCATTCATGTGGGACACAAATATCTTCATTTTTCTTTGCTCACTCAGAAAGGTCTATCCACATACTTTTTCCCCAGACCATTTTATCACCAATTTTCCAATCATGTTCCTCCCAAGGCCCTGACCATCCAGTCAGATCATTGGCAACAGCCCATGAATCAGTATAGAAACACACCTCCAGCCATTGCAAGACACTAAGCCAGAGACTTGTAACTTTTATGGTAATAATTAATGTTGGTTCCTTTCTTCTGCTATAGGAATGGAACCCAGACAAGCCTAAATCTTGGGCTTACCAGGGGATATTCCCAATAAATTGGCCTTTGACTCATGCAATATCATTGAAACACTTAGAAAGTTTCTGTAATAATCACCAACGGGCAGGCAAGCAAGCATGTAGACCAAGGCTTCAGATGAGTTTTCAGGATCTAGGAGAGTGTGAAAAATATTGCCAAAAATGACAAAGGAGGCTTAAGCTCTTCATTAACTGTGCACATTTGTATACTTTTCCAGTAAAAGGGGTTTACAAATTTTATATCTATTTGGAAACTTTTCTTCAGTTATAACATTATGCTATCGTAACAAATATGCATCCACTATCTTCCATCAGTTATACCTCAAAATGGTACTCCATCTGTATCTATATGCTTTTAATACTGGAGATAAATAGTATATTTTTCTTCAAGCCTGAAATTTTTATTTCTTTTCATCTCAACTCTTTCTCTTCCAGATCATTACTGCCTTCAGGATCAGCTGAATCCTTTCCACAAGCCTACAGGGTTTTCACCATTTGATGTTTTAAACCTACTGTCTTAGGCAATGCACAAATGGTGATTTCCAGCTTGCAAACAAGGGTGACCTCTCCTGTGAAGTCATTTTGATTCCCAAACTGACAGTAAACACTCCATACTCCGAAAACAGATACCAATCTATCTAAAACTTTTGTATGGCCTTTAGAACACAGATAACTACAGAATAAATTAGAACATGAAACCTCAACAGTTGACTGTAGGTTCCTGCAACAAAGGATCTATGGTTGTTGAGATTGATAATTGCAACTACTGAGCATTCAATGAAAGTGCTATGTGAATATAAGAATCAGCTACCAATAACACCTCAATAAAATTAGGAAGAGCAGTTAAAACAGTTTAGGTTAGATAATGAAAAATGCTCCAAAAGTTTTCCATTTTCACCTACTGAACATATCCTCTGTTTAGGGTCCAGAGATAAGACAACGACAAACCACAGCACTTATTACCAGTTTCATAATTTCAAATATAAACAGGTTAATAGGCGAAGTGTCAGAGATGAAGTCAGAATAGGATGATGTTGAAAAATACTTTGGTTAGAGTGCCAGATTATTGAACAGAATAGAATTGTGGTGGGAAGGATATTTTGCACGGCTGTGAGATATATCTTTGAATATGTGTATCCAAGATTTTCAAATTCATAACTTCACTGGAAATGATGCAAATAACTGTAAGGGCCAAAACTACTTTAAAATATTTCATAAATGATACTGATATTAAAGCCTGCACACAGAACCATGATATGAAACTTAGAGCTTTAGATTTGTGCACTACCTAGCCACAAAATGAAACCATAGACTGACCTCAAAACTATGTAACTGACTACTTGTCCCTATCAACCAATTCTCCATTCTAAAAAACTAAAAATTCATGTTTATTTAAAATCCCCTCAATTTTTAATCTGTATCAAGGAGAAAGCTAAGCCTGGCAGCAGTTAAATATATGTTTTCTTTAATTTGATTTTATTTTTTCTGAGGAAAGAAATATTTTAACATGACTGAGTTTAATAGCTTAGAGAGTGAAGGAAATAAATGGCAGCCAGGAAAATATTGGATCCTTTTTAATACCTGTGATAAGCTTTCTTGCCCACAAATCTCGTGGATCAGTTGAATCATTTTAATATTTACAGAAAATGAGAGATCTAAATGATAATGATGGTTACCATTCACTATGAGATGTCAAAGTCCAAGAAAAATGAAAATGACCCAGAATATTTCAGAGTAAAATTTATATAAATTATACCTAATTTATATGAAATATATAAATTTATATAATCTATAATAAGTTATAGTAAAGACTACAAATAGAAAGTTGAATATTGATGCAAAACCATGCGTTTTTCTTTTCAGATATGGGTCTCCAAATGATCCCGAGAAAAAGCAATATTTTTTAATCTGAGGATTCAGATTACCATAAATGCATTCATACTTATAATTTCTGAATGTATAAATTAACAAAGTTTAAGAACTTTGTAAGAGGTCACAAAAAGAATACCAAACCAAAAAGAATCCAACTAAAAGAGAAAGAAGGAATTTATAAAATACAGGCACAAAAATGAATGATAGGAAACCAAAAACAATATAACTGATACATTTATCAAAAAGTTGTTTCCTTGGCAGGGGGAAACATAAACAGACAAACCACAATCAGGCTTAACCAAGAAAAACGGGAGAAAACACAGAAACACACACAAATTAGGAATAAGAAAAATTTTATAGAAGATGAGATTATTTCAAATCACATAAAGGACATGTGTATTTATTATCAAAAAGATTTACATAGAAACAGTTTTACTTGTCCATAGACTTTAATAAATGTTTTGCAGGAAAATATTAACTTGTATTCTCTGGATGGTAGTATCTGTTAAATATTACCTCTTGATGGGATTTTTGAGATGATTAGATGAAATACCATATATTCATTTCCTTCATTCAACAATTTCATTCAAGCATTTTGCATGTCAAACATAGTGCCAGGCAGTGAGTTAAAGAAAAAAGAAAAATTTCTGCTTTCATTTTATCGATTATCTACTTGGCAAATCAGACATAAAGAAAACACCACCTAAATAAATTCAGTATATAATTACAAACTGCAATGCGTATAAGAGGAAACATACAGTGTAGTTTGGGAGCACAGTGAGTTACAAGTTAAAGTACCAACAAGCTAGTACATTGTGGACGTACGAGCCATGTCAGTCTTGGCTTTTCTTGCTCTCTTTCTGATGCCCAACTAATGATCTTTCCATGAAACATACTACTTCTCAAAGAATCCAAAATAAAAGACTTATTAAAATTTCCTAAAGTAATTACAAAAAAATAACAAAATCAATTACAAAAAAAAATCTCAGGTCTGGATATTGGCAGAATCTGGCACATTTGTGTGCTACTGACATCCAGCCTGTAAATCTCAGCTGCTTAGGCCTGTTTATGAGGACCTCACACTGCCTAGCTCAGAGTGGGAGACTAATGAAGACGCAAATATGGCTTAAATTCTGTGTTTTAGTGTTGCTGACCTCTCACAGCTCTCTAGCCCACATCGGTCAATAGTACTTCAAAGGTATGTACAATCCCATTGGTCACAAAGTAGGACCACTGAAGATACTGCATGCGCATAGCACTTTTGGATTATAATACTTTTCACCATTTGTAATTGCATATTTGCCTTGGATTTGTTCATGTGATTACTTGATCGTGTCTTATTCTACTTGTTTTATTTTTTACCTAACATTTTTCATTAACTGATTTTCTTCTTGTTTACTCCTCAGCTGGGGTGGGGGTGGGGAGAAAGAAAGGGGGACAGAAAGTTGGTGGGTTCTAGAAAAACCCTGATAAAAGGGGGAAAAAATCCAAGTAAGGGAGGTGCATGGCCATTTTAGATTGTGTGGTTAGGGAAGGCCTGGCCAGGGAGTGACATTTAGGCTAAATGACAATCAGGAACCAGCCATTCAGAGATTGGGAAAGCCCATTCCAGGCAGTGGAAAGAGCAAGTATAAAGCTCTATGGTGGCAATGGGCTTGACTTAAGAAGCACCAATGAATGAGAGCTTAAAGGATGAGGGAAAACTGGTATTAAATGAGATCAAAGAAATAGGTGGTGGCCAGGTCATGTAGGGTTTTATAAAGCCAGGGAAAGGAGTCATGTGTTTGCTTTGTACTAAATGTGATGAGAAGACATTTGCTATTTGAGAGTGACGGGATCTTTACTTTTTTAGGATAACTTTTGCTGCTATGTAGAGGATGGATTATGCAAGGATTCTGGTGGAGGTAAGGAAGCAGTGACTTGGACCAGGGTGATAGTAGCAGAAATGGAGGAAAATGGATAGTTTAGGATGTGTTTTGGGGGAAGAGTGAAGAGCACATGCTTATGAGTTTGAGATGGAGGATGTAGGACAGAGTGAAATCAAAGATAACACCTAGACTTTGGCTTCTCAGCCTCAATGTCACTTGAGTGCTTTATGGAAATGTAAAAGAATGAGGGAAGGAAGAGCTGCTTTGGATGGGCATACCAAGAGTTCACTTTTAGTTTGAAATGCCTGATAGATGACATCTGTATTAGTTTTCAAGGGCTGCCATAACAAATTACTACAACCCTAGTGGCTTAAAACAATAGAAATTTATTCGTTTGTAATTCTGGAAGCTAGAAGTCTGAAATCAAGTTGTCAGCAGGACCATGCTTCCTTTGAAGGCTCTATGGAAAAATCCTTCCTTGCCGCTTTCTAGCTTCTGATAGTTGCCAGTAATCCTTGACCTTTCTTGTCTTACAGTCGCATCACTCCAATTTCTGCCTCTCTTCACAAAACCAACTTTCCAGTGTGTGTGTCTCTGTGTATAAACATCCCTCTCCTTTCTCTTATGAAGACATCGATTATCAGATTTAGGGCCTGCCCTAATACAGTATGACCTTATCTTAATTTCATTATATCTGCAAAGATACTGTTTCTAAATAAGGTCACATTCTCAGGTACTCAGCTACTCGGGTCTAGAACCTATCATTTCTGGAAATAGAATTCAACCCACTACAAGATCCAAATGAAAACATCAAGCAACCAGTTGGTGGGATATAACAGAAATAAGATTATAGTCTGGCTTTATAGGCCTAGGAAATATTTTATCTCTTTTGAAAGAGTTGACATATCTTTACTCTGATACATTATATTTGTTTTTTAATCCTTAACTCCCAGAAGGCAATTATATCTTACTTATGCTCATGGACTTGGGAATCACTTCATTTTAGACCCCTAACAGAAACATGGGACCATATCTCCTCTTTCCTTATATCCCCACAATCATTACACATGATGAACTTTGGAAATCCATTCTTGACTGATAAGGTTCTCCAAGGTGAAATACCTGAACAGTGGCAATCAGTGAGAGAGCTATAGATATGCATGCTTCCTTGTCTGAAAGGCATATTCAAAATGCTCATTCATGGTAATGAGGCTTCTTACTGGGAATTTTTTTTTCTCTCACCAACAATTGTTTGAAATATAGAAAAATGGTTATTTTGATACAACTTAAAATAAAGAGGTACTAGGAACTTGTATTCGTAGTTGGTCTCCACTTCTAATTATCTGTATGATAATGGACAAGTTATTACAACATCCCGGTTTCCTCATGAAATGAAGTGAAATCTCCCCATGGGATAATCTCTGGGTCCTTTCCTTCCACAAAATTAAATGTAAAAGAAATCCACTATTCTTCCAGCACCAGGCACCCTTAACAGTGACTCATAAATAATAATAATAATGTTTCACAGAGAGTACGGCAAGAAGTAAGGATTGTTTGCAAAATGCAATTTAAACAGATCGCATTTTATGGCTTGCCATTTACCGTAGTAGTAAATAGCAAATAGGCAGTTGTGCCTACGTGTATTTGCTGATCTGTCAGACACTGGAAATAAGGCCAGTGCATTATCCCTTTATAAACCAGGGCACGCATTCATTCTCAGGGAAAGGCATTAAGTTTTTATTGAAAACGACAAACCACTGCAGCTGGGGTGAACTACAGAGGGGGGGTCCTTCCATTATCATTTAACATATGCATATGTGTTTTTCAGAGAGTGCCAGGGTTTTCTTAGCCTTGTTCTGCCATGTGTTGGAGTCAGCATTCCCAACTATTTTGATGATTTTAAAGACTAGCATTTTCTCATCACGGTTTATGTACCCATGTCGGGTTCCCACTTAACTTCACTCACCAACTCTAATTATCTGATTTTCTTTACCCAGATTCTTTACCTCAACATCTCCAACACGATTTTGGTTTTAAAGCTTCCTTGACATCCTTTCCAGGCCCCAGGTGGCTATTTCTTCACAGCTGAAATCTGCTAATGCACTTAAGATAATGTCCTTCACCCTTGGAAATAGAAAAAGAATAGCAATAATCACTGATTCTCAGAATGAAATCTCTAAACATTTTATGTCTTCCCTCTTTTAAGTGCCTTATAACTCTTTTTCTTTTTTCTTTAAGAAGTAAAAAGTCTGGGTATCAAAGTATTACCTCATATACCTACCAGAAATATTCAAAATTGCATGTGATTAATGTGGTTGTAGACTTATTAGTTGGGATTCATCTACTGTATCTTCCTCTATTTTATTTCTATAATGAATTTACAATTGGTTCAGTACACTGTAGCTCAGTTGTATTGCATGCTGCCTGCAAAATGGAAAACACTGTTCTGAACTACATTATAAAAATTGGAGGAATTTCATTCAGGCTCATCAGACAGGTCAGAAATTATTAACTTGGTACAGAGCTTTCACAATTATATGCAGCTAATAAGATGACTGAATTGTTTGCTGATATTTTAAACCGTATCTTAGAAATGTAATGTCCATTTGAAAGGACACTGCTGGTTAACTGTTCAATAAATTCCTAGATGAGCATGGGAAATTTGTATATACTCTATAAGGAATTGAGAAGGTGGCAATCAGGTTCAAGGAAAACGTATAGGGAATTCAGGTTGGTAGATGGTTCAGTGCGTGTTTGAGTGAAAATGATAAAATATTTCCTCTTCATATAAGTATATATCTGTACATTAGTATAGGTGCAAACTTTGCCCAAGGTTTTATATACACTACAGAGTTTATTCTGCAATCTAGTATGATTCACAAGATTATGTTGCATAACTTACTGTCATACCATAGAATGAAGATATCTTGAAGGCAATAAAGTGTGCCAGTTTAAAGGTATTCATTGAAGAAATCAGTTCTACATACACAGTAGATAACTCCATGAATTCACTTTTGGATTATTTGAAGTAACATCTAAATAGAATCAGCTGTTACTCTTTCCCTGAATAGGCTGAGCTTCTGCAGTATTGTTAATACATCACAGTAAGTATGGTTTAGATTTAATTTAGAACAAAAATTAAATCACAAGCATGGCTTACATAAACAACACAGATAAAGAGTAGAAAGCAAGCTTCCTTCCATTCCTCTACAGGAATACCTCTTTATATTGGGCTTCACTTTATTGTGCTTCTCAGATATTGCATTTTTTTCCAAATGTAGGGTCTATGGCAGCTCCGAACCAAGCAAGTCTATCAGTGCCATTTTCCAACAGCATGTGCTCATTTTGTGTCTCTGTATCAGATTTTGGTAATCCTTGCAATATTTCAAACTTTTTCCTTACTATTATATCCATGATGGTGATGTGTGATCTGTTATCTTTGATGTTACTATCGTAATTGTTTGGGGGCACCACAAATTATACCCATAAGAGACAATGAACTTAATGGATAAATACTGTTTGTGCTCTGACTGCTCCTATGACCAGCAGTTCCCCCATTTCTCTCCCTCTCTTCAGGCTTCCCAGTTTCCTGAGATACAACAATATTGAAATTATGCCAATTAATAACCCTACAATGGCCTCTAATTGTTCAAGTGAGAGGAAGAGTTCCATGTCACTCATTTAAACCAAAAGCTAGAAATGATTAACCTCATGAAGAAGGCATGGCCAAAGCCAAGATAGGCCAAAAGCTAGGACTTTTGGAACAAACAGTAATCCAAGTTGTGAGCACAAAGGAAAAGTTCTTGAAGGAAATTAAAAGTGCTACTCAAGTGGCCTATATCTGTCATTTCGGTGTCATTCAGGAAGATTCCCAAGTCCCGAAAATGCCCCCATATTACACCGGTTTTTCCCTCTCCTTGTCCTCAGAGCTTCAAGTAGCCAGTGAACATACAAATGATAAGAAATTGAAACAGCCTTATTGTTGATACAGAGAAAGTTTAAGTAGTCTGGATAGAAGATCAAACCAGCCACAGCATTCCCTTAAGCCAAAGCCTCATCCAGAGCAAGGCCCTTACTCTCTTCAATTCCATGAAGGCTAAGAAAGGTAAGGAAGCTGCAGAAGAAGAGTTGTAAGCTAGAAGAGGTTGTTTCATGAGGTTTAAGGAAAGAAGTCATCTCCATAACATAAAAATGCAAGGTGAAGCAAAAAGTGCTGTTATAGAATCTGCAGGAAGTTATCCAGAAGATCTAGCTAAGATAATTGATGAAAATGGCTACACTAAACAAGAGATTTTCAATGTAGATGAAACAGCCTTCTACTGGAAAAAGATGCCATATAGGGCTTTTACAGCTAAAGGGAAGTTAATGCTTGGTGTAGCAGTTTGATATTATTTATGAATTCCAAAAAGAAATATAGATTGTTTGTAAACTGGTCGGTTCCTCTGGCATGATAACCCTTTGATTGTATTAGATTTAGCTGAGATGTCCAATTAAATTATGTTAAGATTAGGGCTCTGATCCAACCACGTCATTAGAGTACGACTCAGTGTTGAGTCCCAGCCTTCTTGGGGATAAAACAGATGCTCACACAGAAGTAAATGCATGGAGAAGGAGAACACAGAGAAGAACACAGAGGGAGAAAGGCAGCTATATAGACTGCAGAGGCCCTGGGATGAGAGATAAGCTTGATAGCCTACAGCTGCAGCTGAGCCCGGGAAGAAACGAGCTCCAGGGAAAGAGACAAGCCCTCCAGCCCACAGCTGAGATAAGAAGAAACTGGGACCACAGAGCCTTAGGAGCGAGGGGAAGGCTGAACACTCACAGAGACTGGCAGCTATCTTGCTCCAACACATGGCCAATGACTTTGGGTGAGAAAGTACCTCTTATGATACCTTGAGTTGGACTCTTTAGGGCCTTGTGACTTTAAGCTTCTACTCCAAATAAACAAAAGCCAACAGAGTTCTGGTACTTTGCATCAGCACCCCTTTGGCTGACTAACACACCTGTCTTCAAAGCCTCAAAGGACAGACTGATGCTCTTGTTAGGGGCTAATGCAGTTTGTGACTTTAAGTCCATGCTCATTTATCATTCCAAAATCCTAGGACCCTTAAGAATTATGCTAAATCTCTTCTGCCTGTGCCCTGTAAATGAAACAACAAAGCCTGGATGATAGCACATCTGTTCTCAACATAATTTACTGAATATTTTAAGATTCCTTTTAAAATATTACTGCTCTGGAAGCGGGAGTGGCTCAGTCGATAGAGCCCCCGTTTACCATATGGGAGGCCCCGGGTTCACTTCCCGGGGCCTCCTTGTGAGGGCAGGCCGGCCCGCGCGGCGCGAGGGGCTGATGCAGCGGGACCTCACAACGAGGGGGAGATAAGCAGACACAGAGAAGATGCACAGCGAATGGACACAGCGAGCACAAGCAGCAAGGGGGGGATAAATAAATAAATAAATAAATCTTTAAAAAAAATAAAATAAAATAAAATATTACTGCTCATTGGCAATGCACCTGTTCACCCAAGAGCTCTGATGGAGATGTACAATGAGATGAATGTTGTTTTCATTCCTGCTAACACAGTATCCACTCTGCAGCCCATGGATCAAGGAGTCATATTGACTTTCCAGTCTTTTTATTTAAGAAATACACTTCATAAGGCTGTAGCTGCCATAGATAATGATTCTTTTCATGGTTCTGGGCAAAGTCAATTGAAAATCTTCTGGAAAGGATTCATGATTCCAGATTCCTTTAAGAACATTCATGATATATGGAAAGAGGTCAAAATGTTAACATTAACAGAAGCTTGGAAGAACTTGATTCTAACCCTCATGGATGCCTTTGAGGGGTTCAAGACATTAGTGGAGGAAGTAACTGTAAATGTGGTAGAAATGGCAAGAGAAGTAGAATGAGAAGTAGAGCCTGAAGATGTGACTGAATTGTTGCAATCTCATGATAAAACTAACAGATGAAGAGCTGCTTCTTATGGATGAGAAAAGAAAGTGGTTTCTTGAGAAGGAATCTACTCCTGATGAAGATGCTGTGAACATTGTTGGAATAACAACAAAGGATAGAGGATATTACATAAACTTATTTGATAAAGCAGCAGTAGGGTTTGAAAGGATTGACTCAATTTTGAAATGAATTCTACTGTGGGTAAAATGTTATCAAATAACTTTGCATGCTACAGAGAAATCTTTTGTGAAAAGAAGAGTCAATAAATGTGGCAAACTTCATTGTGTCTTATTTTAAGAAATTGTCACAGCCACCCCAAGTTTAGGTAACTACCACACTGATCAATCAGCAGCCACCAACACTGAGGCAAGAGCCCCTACCAGCAAAACGATTAAGATTCACTGAAGGTTCAAATGATGGTTAGTATTCTTTAGCAACAAAATATTAATTTAATTAAGGCATTTACATTGTTTTTTAGACATAATGCCATTGACACTTAATAAACTACGTATAGTGTAAACACACATGCACTGGGAAACCAAAAATTCATGTGACTCACTTTATTGCAATGCTGTGTTCTGGAACCAAATCTGCAATATCTCCAAAGTTATGTCTGTATTTACAAATCCTCTCTTTCTCACTCAGTCCAACAGTCCCATTCAGGACCTGTGGACTCTTCCATCCAATCTTACTGGTTACTTCTTTCTTAATATCACAAGCCCCGCACATAGTCATAATTCCACTGTCACTTTCCCAAGTAATAGGAAGTGAGACATTGAATTTATCTTCTTGAATAGTCTCAGCATTGATGCCTGCGTGGAGAAAGCCCTATATTTTAAGATAGAGTTCATTCTTAAAATAGTGCTTGAGAGTTGACTATATAAAAGTAAAAACAACAAACATCTATATTATAAGTGAAGTTTCCATTTTCAGAAAACTAATTTTTTTTAAGAAATTCCTTACTGAATGTATAAACGTTTATTGATGTTATTGTTTTGTTTCAAGTTATCCAATAGATAAATAATTATTTTAAACATTAACAACATGGATTCTCCTTTGCTTCAGACCATAAAAATTAATTTTAGAAAAATTGTTTTAGCTTAATTGGGGTGACATTGGCTGGAAAGAAGAAATTGGTTCTAATACTGGGAAGAAGGCACTGTGATTGAAAAATCTGTAAGAGATTAAGTATGGATTAAGTATGGATTGAGGTTTTTTTTTGTTTGTTTGTGTTTTTTTGTACTATACATGGACTTTAGTAACAAAGGTTATCAGAGGAATATGAATAACTATCTTCTCTACACAAAAGATTCTCTGGTGAGCTCTAATCTTATCAATGGGCATTTAGAACTATGAATTTCTCCTTGCATTTAGATCACTAGAATGAAGATTTGATGCAAATTTGTGACCTTGGTCAAGTGACCTGAGGTCTCTAAGATTCAGTTCCCTCATCTTTAAATTAGAAAAAATGAAACATCAAAATGAAAATATGAAACATATCAGCAAATTCTGATATGCTGGATTCTGCTACTGCTGTAAAAAGCAGTTCTTTGTCTCTGACCCAGGGGTCTTGTGACTTCTGCTTGCATCTGTGAATCTGCATCATGCTAACTTGTTAGCTTGCAAGTAGTTTAAAAATCTCAAATCCTTCATAGTTCTTGACATATATTTTATATGGTTGCTGTGAAGATTAAATTATACAATGCTTATATAACTACTCAATGCATGGGCAAACAGCACAAAAAATTGTAGCTATTACTCAAACCACAGTTTTATAAATATCTCATTTTCATCTATCACTAAGCCTAAAATCTTCAGAAACTGTATTAAATTACAAGTTTCCAGGATTTAATACAGTCTAGCTTTTTATTTTCTTTGATAATTGAACTAAATTTAATGAACATTAAAATGGATTAAAAGTTTCACTTTTACTATGCTTAATCTTGCCATCTTTTTCTCATTTTCATTTTTCTCATTTCAAAAGACAAGAACATTATATTTCATAGTCAAACAATTAACAAAAACACTGGTATAAAAAGATGCTAATATTGCCAAAATCAAATATTGGCAGACATCTCAAGCATGAGATAATTGAGAATATTTGTCAGTCGATGTATGGAAACAGATTTGGTATGAGAAGAGCAGTTGAAGGGTGGCATTGAATAATGAACAGTGTTAAAGCTGATTATATTAAAGCCAACTACCACCTATGGACATAATATGAACAAAAAATGTAAAATTCCATAAATCTATTCACTTTTTGTACAGCTAAGGATCTGGGTTTCTCATTTTATAAGTATTTCTAGAGCTATGTCTATGTACAGGCAAACCCCAAAAAGCCCAGTTAAAGAAGTCAGTCAAACTAACATTAGTGTATAAAAACAAACATATGAACAGATAATACTAAAAATAAAAATATATTGATGGTCTCAATTTTCAGCTGTTTTGGTTGGTAGTATACACATAAGGCCGTCCATTTAGACTATATATAAATGCCTACCAGATAAGAAAACAGACATTTCAATTATAGTATAATACCCAAAGTAACACCATGGATAAAGTTACACCCAATGTATGTGAGTGTGCATTTGAGGGAGATGTATGCATGCAATTATGTGTATTTGTGAAAATGAGAACATTTTCTTACAATTAAGATTGTACACACTTACACTAACAAAAAGAATATAAATCTGGGCAATTTTTCAGCTATTGCTTTATTTGGCAATCAAGAAATGGATCACAAATACAAAGTCAGGTAGTACTAAGAACCAAGAAAAGATATTCCAAAAAGACTTCTTTATTATTGTAAAGTTAACAAAGGGAGTTTTAAAAAATAATTGGAGGAGCATACATTAGATTTGAAACTAAAGGAACAATAAACCTGGTATATAGATGCATGAAAAAACATTGAAACATTCTTAATAGCAAAATTATTAATCTAGAGCACTGAAATATGAAACATTGCTCTTCAGTATCTTTAAAATAATTAGAATGTTTCCATATCTTAAAAGAAAGTTATGAAAAATCATTGTTTATGAAGTATTTATCAATATTCTGGTGATAATTAAAATGGAATAGAATAATGGCTTTGTATAAGTCAAGGTTCCACCAGAAAAATAGAACCAGACAGATACAGAAACTCTCGAGTAGGAGGTGTCACTGCAATTCACAGGCAGAATTTCTTCTTCCTCAGGGAAATCTCAGTTCTCTTCTTTAAGGCATTTCAACTGATTAGTCAGGTCCACCCTGATTATCCAATATAATCTTCTTTATATAAAGTCAACTGATTGTAGATGTTAATCCCATTTACAAAATACCTTCACAGCAACACCTAGATTAGTATTGATTGACTAACTGGGTACTAGACCCTAGCCAAGTTGACACATAATACTGACCATAAGAGGTCTCATCATCTGGAAAAAAAAAATTTTTTTGGTCTTCATTTTTTGTGCATGGTTACACACACAAAAGTAAATGGTAGGGGAAGAGATGAGGATAAATTGAAAAGAGAGACAATAATAAATTGAATAAAGACATTATATTCCTGAATTACTAAGCTGAATTTAGAGACAGGTAAACTTTGCTACACAAGGAAAGTTCACAAATTAATAAACTTCAATAATATGAAACCACTTAACAAATTAATAACAAGTAGGAAATCAATAAATGTTGAATGAATAAAAAAAAACTATAAAAGTGGACTATGCAACATTTATTAGATGTTTCTCTTCTCTTTTCAAGCATCTAAGTTTATGGATTTTAATTTTAATAAAGTAAATCATTTCAATAAGTAAAGAGGAATGTGTTATTAGAGTTAAATGATGTTAATACAGGTATCCCTCAGTATCCAGGTAAATGCATCATAAAACAAACATGAATAATGTAAAACATAGTAACTTACTGGAAATAAGACTCATCAAATTGAATATTTTTTAAACATCAAAAAATTTCCCCAAGGATTGAAATGAAAAATTTTAGTGAAAAATTCTTAGAATGGATGAGGAAAGGAATCCACACTCCTAAAATGTAAATACCTCCAAGCTTTTAGCTATGTACTTATGTAACAAATATATTTCCCATTTTGTTTGTTGTTCACAACAAATAAAGGGTTATAACTTTATTCAGAGCAATATAAAATTCTCTTATCACTACTAGGTATCCGTGGAGTAAAGTTGTTACTTTCCTTGCAATATTTTCTTTTCAAATTTAGGGAAATGTGTAGACTAAAAGTAGGGAAGATAACTTTATTATGTAATAGGATAATGCTAGTGAAGATAATTTTAACATATCAAATATAAATTGTTAAAATGCTATGCTATATTTTATTTAAAAGAATGCATGTATATCTCCAAGACTGGAGTAAAATAATGATCTAACAGAAGAGTTAAAATGTACCCATATTAGTGTAGTCCTATAAAAAATCACAGTTCAAAAGTCAATAGAAATTTCTAAAACACAGGGGGATTTACAATGGGAAAATTCAGCCCATTAAGATCCAGAAAGATTTATCAGCTCCCTCAGTATACATGAACTCATGCTTAATGTCCCAAATTAGAAGAATATAGTGTTTAAATAATATTGTTCATCTTTAGAGTGCTTTACAAACATTATCTAATTAATAAGCATAGACAAATCCTTCTGTGTCCTTCAAGGCTCTCAAATGGCATTTCTATGATTTGGAGCCTGATTAAATCTAAAATGTATCTGTTTCTCCTCTATAAGCCTTTTGCAGCAATATTTAGACCATATAAAATTTTAAGTAGCTTATCATCAAATAATTTTAATTCCCATGAAATTCTCTAAGTGTTTCAAATTTGTTCCTAAAACTACTCAGGCACTTTGTTCCTCTCTTTAAGTTTTCATAACCGACTTCTAGTCCTTCTCAGGAAGTCTGAACTACTAAATTGTTTGCCCTCTGTAAGAGGAAAGATGTAGAAGCTATAACTCACACGCAGATTGTAAATTACAACAAATTTTTAAAATGTAACCAAATTACTTTGGAGTTTTGGTTAAAAATATTCAATGGCTATTAAACCTTCCAATTAATAATCTCACCCAAATAGTAAATGAAGAACATTCTTGAGGGAAAAATTCTTGTACATTTATTCTTTTTCTTTTTCTTTTTTTTTCTTGAAAGAGTCTACTCATGTTTCCCTGGGCATCTTTGTTTGTTTTGAATTTTATTCAATATCTCTCTAAGCGCTTCTTTTCTCAGCCAACAAACTGATACAATAAATAGATTAGTGCCAGAAAATATCTGTCCCAGAGAGATAGCCAAACTGCCTAGCAGAATATTAACGAATTGCAGTTCCAAATGCAGCTGTTGTCCTCATTGGCTTAAGCTAGGGTCTTAGAAAAGACTAAAGAAGCTGCATGTGGGAAGACAAACTTGGAGCTTTCAAATAAGGCCTTTTTTGCATCTTTGTGATTACAAATGGAACCCTTGACCTGTTTCCAAAATTCTTGCATGATTTCTGTGATATGTATTCATAACGGAATTTATCAAAAGTGTTTGCAGATAAATCAAAAGAGGCTTATGGTGATCAAGAAAAGGGATGATGAGAAAAAAAATCAATATACAAAATAAAGAAATTAATATCAAAGAAGACTTTCTTTAATGTTATAAAAACAAGGAAAAAAAGCATCTTTGCAGACCAAGGAGCTTCTAAAGGGCTTACTCTTCCCTTAGAGAAGTTTACCAAAGATGAATTAGTGCTCTCAGCTCTTCATTCCCTAATAAGAGACCCCAGAACAGTTCTGTTATTTATTCCATAGAAATAATGTTGCTCTGCTCTTACTAGTACTTAGCTAGGAGAAGCAATAATATTTAGAGTTCTTATTGTGGTTTCAGTAAGTAAAAATCTAAACCCTGTACTCTACAGGGATTTCTCCAAGTGCTGCTATATTCTCACCCACCCTCACTCACCAGGCTTTACAACATTTGCTGCATCCGGGATAGCACTACGTCAGAGCACCACAGAAATTAGCAAAGTTCTTTCACTTGGCTCCAATAACATTTTCTTGCCAAACTGCAGGAATTTGGTTTAAAGGAGGTCCTGGAGTTTTGTGGGGTCTTGTATGTTTGTTTGTTTGTTTGTTTGTTTGTTTATGTGACTCATATTTCTCTTTCAAAGGTGGGATTTCAAAACTTCTCAGTTCCAGGTTTTCAAATTTGGTAGAGCTGTTCTAGATGCTGAAGGGTACACCAAAGAATCACAATATATTACTATATATCAATTGAAAAGGTGTTGTTTATTTTGTTTTGTTTTGCTTAGCTTTGCTTGAGGATGTTTCTAGGATTTATTGAAGAGTGTCATTGTGACTTTAATCCATTCCTGTTCTTGTAAACCTATTATAGGTGGGACCTTTTGATTAAATTACTTCACTTCTGAACCTGTGATTAGATTGTGGGATCTCAAGGTGGATCTTAATCCTCTTACTGGAGTCCTTTATAAAAAGGAGAACCATGCAGAGACACAGAGAAGCCCCCAGAAGTGGAGAAAGAAGGCCCCGGGAGCCAGAAGCTGAAATCAACGGAACACAGAAGCTAAGAGGAGGCCACTGAGGGCCAGAAGCTGCTATATGCCTGATCGCACAGCTGCAGCTTAGGGAAAAAGCGTCTCTTGAAGATTCCTTGATTTGGACACTTTCACGGACTCAGGACTGTTAAGCTTTTAACCTAATAAAGCCTCATTGTAAAAGCCAACCCATTTCTAGTATATTCCCTTGGCAATCTTTTGCAAACTAAAACAATATCCTTTATCTCCTTGTGCATATTTTCTTTCACCTCCTTGAACTGATTTAATAGAGTTGTTTGAACTTCTTTGATTAGTTGTTCCCAATTCTGTGTCTCTTCTGAAGTTTTAATTTGTTCCCTTGACTGAGCCATATCTTCCTGTTTCTAAGTATGGCTTGTAATTTTTGCTGACGTCCAGACTTCTGATTATCTTGATGAGTTAACTGTGAAGGTCAGTTTCTCCCTCTTGTCTAGGGCTTTATTTTTAGTTGGCTTTATGTTAAGGCTCTTCTTTGATGCTTGGTCCAAATTATTCTAGACCTATGGAATAGCCCGTGTTCAGCTGACAGATTTTCTTAGCTCTTCTTCATCTGATTCTTGCCCTGGATATGCAGTATAATTTTTAAGATTGCATGTTCTGTATAATTGTTTCGCCTCCAGAAGAAAACTTCCTTTCCTCTGTTCCCTCTTTGGGAACCTTGATCTGTTCTGCTTGTTTTGTTTCCTCTTATGAGGTTTTTATGCCTCCAGTTTCTTCAGTGTTAAGGTATCCTGCCCCAGGAAGCCAGATGGGGTCAGTACAGAAAG
>JAQZBX010012744.1:0-40815 GCA_029593785.1 Cabassous unicinctus | reverse complement strand
CATCTCCACACAATCAAGCAAGAGGGGAAAAGTAGGGGGTAGGCAAGAGCTGGGAGATGGCTGCTAAGTGTGTCCGTGACTTTCACAGCAGTCCACCCCTCAAGAAGGCCTAGCCTACTCCTCTGTATTAGCTTTCACAACAAAAGCCCACAGCCCACCTCAAATACAAAGGCAGAGATGGGTCAAGCTTACTAGTCCATGGATCTCAACAATGCTAACTGTAAAAGTTTGGGAAATCCAGCAGTGGCAGCACATTAAGAGGACTTCACCTATGCATATCATTAATCTAAGTAGGGTGATCAGGCCTGTCTGGCATAATGATTGTATCTGTTCCCTCCAACTTTCCCAGAAGCCTCTTGAAAAGTACCATATAGAATCTGTTTGTACATTTTTTAACCAATGACCTTGCCATTGGATTTTAGTTCCACCTTCCCTGAGGAATTAACCCACATATAGTGGGAGGAGTTAACAATAACACATAAACCACCTGGTTGGACTGGGAGGAAGTCTAAGGCAATGTGATTATCAAGCACTACTTTGGCTAGAGAGTATAATGATTTTTGCTGAACCTGAAGAGCTCATGTTATGAGCTCAGCAATGTCAGCCAAGGTGGCTGCCAGATTGTGTATCATGTGTTCATCAACCCTTACTCCCAGCCAGGGCAACAATGATCTGCTGAAATAGGTGAATCCAGAATTGTGGGTTTTCTTTAGGATAATAAATTGGAGGGAGCAGTCCAATGAGAAGTCATGGGTTGGTCATGAATTTTTAAGAGAACAGTCAGACACGCAAGGGTGCACTGTCCAATCACTGTTCAATGAATTATGCAGGGAATGACCCAACTAGTGGAGATTGTGTTTCCTCCACAAAGAAAGATAAGGAGGGGTGCAGCCCACCTCTAGATAGTCATGGTTCTTCTTGGGGGATGCTAGTGGAAAGATGACAGAGCTATTTGCCATTTTCCCTATATCAGGAGTTGTTGAAACTCAGCAGATTGTCCAAGGGTATGAAGAAGAAGAGTGCACATTCAAGGGTAATGCCATTATCTTTGTCACAGGGAAAAAATGAAGGAATTCATGATGACAGTGCAAAAATGAGGCAGGGAAATCCGGTTCCTTAAGTGGCAATCTGGACTAAAGCGGGTGAGGGAGCAAGGGGTCAGACGGCAGATCCAGGAATTGATCAGATTCCCTGCCTCCACGGTAGCCCAGGTCAGCTGGATAAAAGTGTTTTTGTTCCAGATTGCTTCTGAGTCAAATCTGTAGAAGAAAGGAAAGCAGGGGGCGGAGGGGGTTATAAGTAGTTCTAACAGGGTGGTCATGCAACTCCTTCTTTTCCTCAGTTTACTTGCAGTAACTTCGTTTTTCCCTCTAAGGTCACCCAGTTGTCTGTCCCTTGCCTTGACCTATTACCTCACCCCTTTCACACTGATGTTTGTGCCGTGTTTGCATGGCAAAATGGAAAAGAAAAGCCCATAACTTGAACTGGTGTCTACCATGATCAAGGCATAGGACATAACTTAGAATGGTAGGCAAGGCCCTGTGTAGTCCAATTGCCATGAGTGGCCCAGTGTGGCCACTCTGGAAATAATCCCTGAATGCCCTTTCAGGTTCTGGCTTGTAGTTTACATCTCTCACATTGGTAAATTGCAGATTGGTGCTCTTTTAATAAAAGAGATACTCCATATTCTTGGGCCCATAATTCCATGGTGTCAGAATTTCTATGTCCAGTTCAGTGGTGGATCCATCAAACAGTGGAAGCAGTCATGGAAATGTAGGTATTTTATGGGCTTCATCTGGGATAAGTTCATTGTCTTCATCCTGTAGACAGGGATCATCCTGTGCCTCTCCTGTGGGAGGATTGCCAGCCTTATGAGGAAAAGCAACTCAGTGCATCCTTTATTGGCTTAGGTCATTTCAATGATGTTCTTTGTGATACAGGCTCTTGCCATGTGTATCAATATGTGTAACATAGATGGTACCTTTCCATTCAACCAATTGTTTCCATAGGTATCTTCCCCACACCAGGGAACCACTGATTCTCCAATTGGATTCCCTCCATGAACCTGACCATATTACTAAGCTTGAAAATGGGTCATGAGTCAGTAAACAGGTACATGGGGTTTTGGTGTATTTGGGGTATGAATGATCCAGGGCAAAGAGAACCACTTGCATTTCAACTCATCGCTCAATTTTTCTGGTGCCAGAAGTGGTATATATTCTATCTGAAGAAAGGGAAACAGCAGATGCTGCTCAGTGGACACCGGATGGGTACCACTTGCCGATCCATCAATGGATCATTGTTGAGCAGCTGTTGGGGTATCTCTGAGTCTGGGTCCCCAATATGCTGATGCAGTGAAAGAAAGGCCACCATTTAGTATTTAACAGGATCATTCTTGAGGGGGTTCCTGCCACCTGCTCTTGTAAGTGTGTCACTCCCTGGAGGACCAGGTTAATGTGATCTTGAATATACCACTGCCATTTGTTGATATTCTGTCATTGGGCATTGCCTGGGTAAGTGTTCTGATTGCTCAAAACCCAGGACATTTTAGGATTTCTGGCATCAGAAGGACATGGGAGCTCTTGGTGATCATTTCCTTTTCCACCAAGGCCTGATAGCATGCCAGAAATTGCCTCGTGAAGGAGGAGCAGTGTTGGGTTACATCTGGAAACTTCTTGGTCCAAAAACCCAGGAGTCTGTGCATTCCTGTTGCTCTTTCCTTCTGCCAGAGGGATCAGTCAGCATGGATCTGAGTGACAGAAACCTGTAGCTCAAACAGAGATCCAGGTTCTAAAGGTCCTAGAGGTAGAGCAGCTGAAAAGACCACTTTTACCTCTTGCAAGACTAGCTCCTTCTCTGTTCACCAGTGGAAAGTACCTGATTTTTGTGTCGTATGATATAGGGGGTGCCAGGAGGATACAAAGATGAGGATTATGCTTTTGCCAGTAAACAAATAGCCCAACCAACTGCTGGATCTTTTCCCAGAGTAGAATGTAGAAAAAGACATTTTCCAGCTCAATGACCACATACTAAATGTATACCAAATGCTGGTAGAGGCCATAATTGCTTCTGTGAGAGTCACAATATCTGGGAATTTGTGTGCCAAAGGGGGCAATCTTACATTCAAGCACTGATAGTCAATAATTCAGGTGCCATTCTCCACCGACCTTTCTCACTGGTCACACTGGACTATTACAGGCAGTAATGGTGGAGCAGAGGGCATATACAGATAAAAAGTTATTTTGAGTTCATTAATGTCATTTTCCCCACCAAGGAGGAGATATTGCTGCTGTTGAGTAATGTTGGGAGAGGACAGGACCACTTTCCCAACCACGAGAGCCAGAATTCTCTGGATGGGGGAGCATATGCAGGCAGCCATCACTAGGATATGTAGTGGTGCAGGATATCAATCATTATAATTCATTACCTAGTGGGAAACACAACCACAGGGGCATCCAAGTGACCAAAGAGACCAGCCCACAGTGTAACAGTTACCTCCCATCCCCATACCCGCGTGGGATGTCCAAAACCTCCCAACACTATTAGTCACCTGTTCCCCTATGCATCTCCCAGAATGATGGCAACCTGGGATCCTGTATTTAAATGTGCCATAAAGGTTTGTTCACTGTCCCCAAATCGTACACACACTGGGGCATATGGCTTTTGGTCTCTGGGAAACCTTGGCCTCTCCCTTAAGCCATTTGCAATTTAGTGAAGTCTGGGTAAATAAGTACCTCCTGGGGGTCACATTTCTTATTCAGGGCCAAAGAGACAGGTGGGAGAGCTTCAGGATACTCCTCCCCTTCTACCTTCTATAAATGGGGATTGAGTTTGACCTTGTTGAGCATGTGATTCTCCTTCTAGTTTATATTTTTTCCTGAAGTTCTCCACTGAAGATCCTATCTGTGGTGTTCTTTGGGACCACTTGCTCTAGAACACATAAGAACATAGATCAGAGAGTGGGAGGGGTGGCTGCTGGTCCACCTTGAACGTCTAAGGATTTACTGGGTTAACAAATGGGTCCTACTGCCCAACAGTTTGGCTCCTTTTTCAGTTACCATGGCTGCCATCCTCCTAATATGTGAGCACTTGCCCTAAGCCAGGAGAGCATGATAAACCCACTCAATCACATCTCCCAGAGGAAGCCCTGGGATGAGGAAGAAAACTAGCATGTCCCCCATTCAGAGGACTCCTTTCTAATAAAATCATCAATATCCTGCCATGAAATGGGAATCTGATGATGGGCTTAATCTCTTCTGTGGGATAGGAATATCCAGGTTCCAATAGCCAGTTGTAGCAGTGTGACCACTGCTTTCTCCCTGCCACTCGAAGACCTGGCCAGGACTTGAGAGTGGGCACCCAGAATGGGAAAACTCTTCAGACTACCCTAACAATCCAATCAAAAAGAGGCTGTGGCCATGGAGTATGAGGAGCTACACTGTCAGCTGTTCACTCACTCCAACCCTTCCAACCCCTGACTCTTCCTTCCTTAACTCCAATTAACTAAGTGTTTGTTGGAGGATGGGGTTGGATGTTAGGTGGCCAAGATGTCCATTCAGCCTGGTTGACAGAATAGTAATGGTACCCTTATCATAATGGCATCACAACCACTAGAGGAGATCCTCTTCAGATCTCTGTCCATTCCAATCTTTCATATCACATATCTCCTTCTCCATAAAAATTTTAGTTTTCACCTCTGGGTCCTCATCTTCAGTTGTAATAGTTTCCTGAATAATGACTAGCCTTACACTAAATTCAAGATCAGCCTGAGTGGCCTGAATATGGATGTGCCTGGTTCCAGAATGAGAACAGATATAAAGGACCATGAGTGAGGGGAATGTATACCAGGTGGTGGAAGCCCCAACCACATTGATCTCAGCATGGAACCAGCTATCCATTTCCATAGCATTTATAGGAGGGATTCTTTAAGTTTCATTAATCTTTGCCCTTCCCCCAAAGAATGGAGACAGTGTGCCCTAGATCCAATAGCCATGGGTCAGTACCTCAAACACTTCAGGTTGTCCATAAAGCCATGAGTCCTGTGTTTCTGAAGGTGCTCCTATACAAAAGGAACACAAGAGTGATGGAAAGAATGGCAAAAAAAAATCAACCCACTCGATAGTTCCCCATGAACCCATGGTGCAAGTTGCTATATGGTGCGTCATGGGAACACAGACTCAGGCAAAACAGAAACTTTCAAAAAATTACTGCTTTATTACTTACACAGTGCAAAGGATCCAAAAGAGCAGGGGAAGAGTTCCCATGGCGAGGTCAACTGCTCAGGTCAGGGTCAGTGGATAGAGACTCCACACAACTAGCTTCACTTTGAAAATAAGAGATGCTTTTCCTGTCTGAGAGCTGGCATGTACTGCCCTTGTGCTGAGTAACTATAAAACCCCAGGGGGAAGGGCCCTGGCACTGAGCAAAAGCATGCATCAAGCAAACTTTGTGCAGATTTCCTGCCCTGATAAGCAACTGGGTATTCTAGTTCCTGGTCCAAGTTACCATCAGACTGTTTTTTCCATTAGACCTAATGTCCCAGGGCTGTGGAATGGAAACATAGTGAAACATCTCCACACAGTCAAGCAAGATAGGATAAAGATGGATATATGTAAGGGCTGGGAGATGGCTGCTAGATGTGTCTGTGACTCCCTCACCATTAGAAGTAAGGGAATAATTTGAAATGATGCAAATAGGATATGGAAGTTAACCAGTGCCTTATTAATGCATTGATCACAAGAAAACATGGGAGAAAAAGGTTTCTGGAAAAGCAAATACCTTAAAAAGAAAATGGGTAAGTATGAATAAGGTAGGTGGTCATTGTATCTTAACGAAAAGCATCCAAAAATCTATGCAGTTTGGGGTAACAAAATTGTATGCATATGGGATGGAGTGGAGTAACTGGAGCAAGCTACAACAATACTATTTTTAGATGTAATTCCAACCATAAAACTCACCCACTGAAGTGTGCAATTCAGTGGTTTTTAATATATTCACAAGAATTTTCAGTCATGATTATTATCTAATTTCAGAACATTTCTATCATTCCAAAAAGAAATACTATTCCTATTAGCAGTCACTCCCCCTTTCCCTTTTCTCCAGTATTTGGCAGCCAATAATCCATTTTCTGTCTCTATGGATTTACCTATTCCGGACAATTCATGTAAGAGGAATCATAAATTATTTTGCCTTTTATGTTTGCATTACTTCATCTATCATACTGTTTTCAAGGTTCATTCATAGTATAATATGCATAAATGCTTAATTTGTTTCATGGCTGAATAATATTCCATTGTATAGATACAACATATTTCTCTTACCCCGTTCATCAGTTGAACATTTTTGTTTCCCCGTTTTCACTAATATGAATAAGACTTGCTGTGAACCTTTCTGTTCATATGAACTTAAATTCTCAATTATCTTGCATATATACTTAAGGATCATTGCAGGGCTATATAGAAACTTTGTGTTTAATTTTTTGAGAAACTGTCAAACTGATTTTGCAACTTGGCTTCATACTTTGCATTCCCACCAGCAACATATGAGGGTTATAATTTTTCCACATCCTTGACAACATGTTAGCATTTGATTTTTTTATTTATAGCCACCATAGTTAGTGTGAAGTATATCTCATTGTGCTTATCATTAACATTTCCCTGATGACTATAGACATTCAGCATTTTTCAAGTGTTTATTGACCATTTGTATATCGTTTTTTGAGAAATGCCTATTCAAGTTATTTTCCCATTTTTATATTGGGTTGTTTGCCTTTTTATTGTTGATTTGTAAAATTTCTTTCCATATTCTAGATATGAGACCCTTATAGATATATCGCTTACAAATATTTCATCCTATTTTGTCTTTTCACTTTTTTGATAGTGTGATTGAATGACAAATGTCATCTTTTTGAGAAGATAAATTCCTGTATTTTTAATTTGGTTCTCTTGCTTTTTATGTGCTATCTAAGAATCAATTGCCTAATCAAAAGTCACAAATATTCACACTTATATTTTATTTTAAGAGTTTTATTATTGCAATTTTACATTTAGGTATTTGATCCATTTTGAGTTCAATATTTGTATATCGTATGAGGCAGTGGTTCAAGTTCATTCTTTCACATGTGACTACCCAGTTTTCCCAGCACCATCTGTTTTTTGTTTTTTTTTCTTTTTTCTTTTTCATCTAACAGACAATTTATTCAGAATAATTATGGCAACTATATTGCATGATGAGAGCTTAGGCATAAATGAATTGATGGCAAGGGGCAGGAGGGAGCAAATGGGAATACTCTTTTTTTTTAACCATCTGTTTTGTTTGGGGTTTTTGTTTGTTTGCTTGTTTGTTCTTTTATAAGGAGATGATGATGGACAACGACCATCCCAAGGAAAAGAAAGTATCTGCACCTGCAAGCAAGATAGCTCCATTCATCTCCCCCATGGGTTCTAAGCCCCCTTTCAATTAGAGGCAGAGTGAACATCACCATCCCCAAATCCTCAAGATTAAGAAATGAACAATGGACTAAAGTAGACTTATTTTTATACTATTGTAGACTTATTATTATTGTAGCAATGAAAAAACTTTTATCAGTAATGTAAAGACAGTGGTCACCAGAGGTTCTGAGGGATGGGAGAGGGAAGAATAGGTGTAATGAGGGGGCATTTTCAGAACATTGGATTTGTTCTGCATGACATTGCAGTGAAGGATACAGGCCATTGTATATTTTGTCATAACTTACAAAATTGTATGGGACAAAGTGTAAACTATAATGTAAATTATAGTCCACAGTTTGTAGCAATGCTTTAATATGGGTTCATATATTTTAACAAATGTACCACACTAATGAAGGATGCTGTTAATGTAGGAAAGTGTGGGTGGGGGTGGGAGTAAGGCATATGTAATCCTTTATATTTTTATGTAATATTTATGTAACCTAAAGCTTCTTTACAAATAAAAAAGTAATAATTATTTAAAAAAATCTGTTGATAAGATTATTCTTTCTCCATTGAACACCCCAATGAACATCCTTATTGAAAATCAATTAAATAAAAATCTATTAGATTAATTTTGGACTCTAAATTCTATTTCATTGATCTCTATCTCTCCTTACTCCAGCATCATATGACCTTTTTTGCTCTACCCTTGTAATAAGTTTTTTAAAATATATTTTTTTATTTTCCCACATTAACAACAACCTTCATTAGTGTGGTACATTGGTTATAATTGATGAACATATTTTGGAGCACTGCCACTAAGCATGGATTATAGTTTATATTGTAGTTTACACTCTCTCCTGCACAATTTTGTAGGTTATGGCAAGATATATAATGGCCTGCATCTGTTGTTGCAATGTCATTCAGGATAATTCTCAAGTACCAAAAATGCCCCCATATTACACCTGTTTTTTCCTTTCTGCCCTCAGAACCTCCAGCGGTCACTCCCTCAACATCAATGTTATAAGTTCTTATATTGCTAGATTCACAATAAGTCTATAGTAAAATACCAGTAAGTCTACTTTAGCTCATAGTTCATTCTCCAATCCTGAGGTTTCTGGGATGGTTATGCCCTCGCCACCTCTAATTGAGAGGGGGCTTCAATCCCATAGGGCAGATAGATGGGATCTCTTGCTTGCAGTTGTAGATTCTCTTAATTCCTTGGGATAGTCATGGTCCATCACCATCTCCTTGTTAGTTGTCCTGGCTGAGTCCAGTAAACTGGAGAGTAGGTATTGCAACTGCATTGAGATTCAGCCCAAAGATTTTAAGTCTCTTGGACGTACACCTATCAACTCTAGTACTAATTATGTATAGGGAAACCATAATTGAGTCCAACTCTGTCACACTGGGGAGTATAAATTCCAAAGTAGAGCCCACTGGCAAAGCACCAAACTCCTGAGCTATCTGACCTGACTATAGTGTCTGGATGTCTCCAGAAGCCTCAGGAGCATTGCAATTTGAGGGAATATTTACTTCGGGAGTCAATGAGATCCTGCTGCAATGTGCATAAGCATAACCTCTGGAATGACATCGCAACTCACTTTGAAGTCTCTAGCCATATAAACTCATTTGTCTTTACCTTTTCCCTCTTTTGGTCATGGCCTTTCTCCGGTTGCTTTGCTAGTTGGTGTTTGGTAGTAATCCCTCTGTGCCAGGGTGACTTATCCCCAGGAGTCACATCCCACCCTTGGGAGGAAGGTAATACATTTATATGCTGAGTTTGGCTTAGGAAGAGGTCACATTTGAGCAACAAGGAGGCTTTCAGGAGGTATGTAATAAGTTTTGAAATCAGGCATTGTGAATCCACCAACTTTGTTAATCTTCAAGATCATTTTGGCTTTTCTGATTCCACTGTATTTCCATATGAATTTTACAATCAGCTTGTCAATTGCTGCAAAAAATCTTGGTGGATTTTGACAGGGATTGTTTTATCTGTACAACAATTTGGTGATTATTGCCAATTTAACTATACTAAGATTTCTAATTCATGGGTATTTAATAGGCTTGCATTTATTATGTCTTTTTCATTTTTTTCAAAGCTGTTTGTAATTTTCTGTGTATGTATCCATATTTTTTGTGTGTTTTGCACATCTTTTGTTAAATTTATTCCTCAGTTTTAATGCTATTGAAAATAGAATGGTTTTCTTAATTTCAATTTCTGATTGCCCATAGATTATGGATAGAAATGAAATAGATATTTAAAAATTGTTCGTGCATTCTCTAGCCTTGCTGAACTCATTCACATGCTCTAATGGTTTTTGTGTGTGTGTCTTTGATTCTTCAGGTTTTCTGTATTTATGATCATGCCATTTGCAAATAGAGATGATTGTATTTCTTCCTTTTCAATTTTGATGCATTTTATCTCTTTTCCTTGCCTAAATTTCCATATAGAACTTTTACTACAATGTTGAATACAGGTGGTAAAAGAATATCCTTGTATTGCTCCTGACTTTAAGGGGAAAGCTTTCCATCTTTTACTACTAAATATCGTGTTAGCTGTGGGTTACACTGTCTTTTATATTTATCTTTGTAGTTATGTTTACTCTTATTCTTTATTTCTTCTTGGTGTCCTTTCAACCTTAAGGAGTCATTTTAGTATTTTTTGTAAGTCTGGTTTGCTGGTGAAAAATTCTATTTTTGTTTATCAGGGAATGTCTTTATTTTTCCTTTATGTTTGAAAAATAGTTTTTTGAATAGAAAATTCTTGATGGAAAGTACATTTTAACACTAAATAATTCATCCCACTGCATTTGGGCCTTCATGGTTTCTGATTAGAAGTAAGTTGATGCTTTTATTGAGGATCCCTTGTACAAGTCTCTATCCTCTTACTGCTTTCAAGATTCTATCTTTATCTTTGGCTTTGAACATCTATTTGATAATAAATACCTTTTTAAAAAGTAGGTTTGTGAGTTTTGAGACTGGTCTGACCAAAGAAATTTTATGAAAGATGCAAAAGTAAAAAAGATTAGTTATCCTTATCTGAGTTTTGCTCCCCATATACCTATTTTAATGTGAAATAGAGCAAAATAAATATTAAAATTATTACTTACAAAAGTCTGTGTGTAATTGTGTTTGTCTGTGTGTGTGCGATTGTGTGTGTGTGTGTTCATGAGAGTGATAAAGAGAAAAAAGAGAGTGAATCTGGGATGGGAAAGTTGGGGAGAAACCAAATGAAAGCTAAAGAGACATGATATGGATTGTATGTATTTGAATTAATTCTGGTGCCCCCTCCAATACAATGTTTATTTAAAGTTTTCACTTTTGATCAGTAATCTATTAAGCTCTACTTCTAAGCAGAGCATGCCTTGCACACAGTAGGAGATCCATAAATATTTAAGTGATTTGAAACTTTCACTTAACAGCATATTTTGAGACATATGATTCTGTATTTAGACTGTTCAGATTTCTTGGTTTGAAATTTCAAATTATCTTCACACATTACAGGCTTAATTCACTTTAAACAGGATTTCAGTTTTTATATCCCCAAAGTGACAATATGCTATTTACACATTGACTCTTTCCACTTAAACCTTGAAGTGCCTCTGCATAAGCGTTTCAGTTTAAATTGAATTTTCTGAAGGACTTTGGAGCTTTGCTAAGTAAAAGGACAACAGAAGCAAATAAAAGCAAATACTGGCCTTATTCTTTCTAAGTAACAGTCAACAGTTACATTTTTTGGGTGCTGTTTGATCTTTTAGAAGTCAGTTTGTAAATTATTTCTTCATGTGTATATAAAGACAGTCCAATAATATATAAGAATATATTCAATCGTGTCAGATGAGTGTCAATACTGCTTCCACAACTTACTAACTTTGGGAACTTAAGGGAGTAAAGTATCTTTTCTAAACCTCAATTGCATAACCTGTCAAATTCTGTACTAATATTAACCCATAATAATTTTTATAATACTTTGTATTTAGCAGAGAACAAGGACAGAATTCTAAGAAGACTTTTACTTTTCACATTGACTGTAAATAATTTTACCCTACATCATTCAAAATTTATTCTCCATATTAATGTAAAAATATAAATTTTAAGCTTCCAGATTCTTGGAAAAAAGAGTTTTAAAAAAGCAAACTGCATCTAAAAATTAATTGCATTGATAACACATGTTTTTATACAGTAGTACACATATATTTAACAAAATAGCAATACACTACTCAATAGCTAGTTGTATTTTATGTTTAATTAAAATACAAAATATGTTAACCTTTGCCTGTGTCACTGAGTTCTTCTATGACTCATCTAGCAATACGAATCCTCTAAGACAGCACCTGATTGAATATTAGAGATTCTAAACCTCAAGGTCAGCAACAATTTCACTCTGGAAATTTGATGTGTCAACTTTCCATTTACAACCTAATACATTTTAAGAAAGCACACTTTTATCTAGGAAAATTTGGGGCTAAACTAACAGAATCAAATTGTGGTTGGCACTGGAGATTTATAGGAGCATGCAGTACCTAATGTCAAACCAATAAAAATCTGTATACCGGTAATATAGATGATTGAAAGAGAAAAACCTATTTTCACCATTTGTTTTTATGGAACCAGGGGGATTAAAGGAAAAACCACATTACACTGTGTAAAAGATGTGTCTCGTTGATGTGAACTAACAAGTAGACATATAAAATATCATTAATTACTTAAATATGGCAATGTCCGTATATTAAAATTTAAAGAAATACTTTTGCATGGATACACTTTTATCAATTTCCCTTAAAAATGACTGAATTTAAAACATATTCCAACATTTTTTTATCAGAAAAAAATGAGTTCATTTTTTTTTAAAGTAAAGCAATATTTAATATGTGAATCATATTTGCATTAAATAAGCTATTGGACCATAGTCTATGAACAGAATATTAGTAAATTCTATCTTAACTCAGTGGAGGAGATGCTTTCACATATGCAATTGACCATTTAAATTTTTTCCTATCAGAGTTCTTTGATCATTTTCATTATCATATCTATAACAAGAAAATGGTTAGAATCAATGAGTTACAATTTTCTTCAACTATTATAACATGATTATAAATATTTTACATTGCAGTTCCAATAGATGTAACATATGAAAATCTTGCTTTTTTTGTTTCATCATTTTTACATCATTTAGATATTAATATGCAATTAGGCAAACCTTTTTTTTAAATTGAGAAACAGAAATTATAGACAAAGCTGATGCATAAAATGAAAGACAGATCTTGCCCATTTGATTAAGGGACTAAATATGCACCTGCACACCATAAAAGGAGCAAACTTGCTTTGAAATCAGAAATATCAACTTGAACCATTTGGTAGCTAGCCTTAAATATAAGATTAAAAATTGGAAGTAGATTTCATTTTCTACTTATTTCTCTTATAAATTGCAGATCATGTTGAAAGAGACCGAAAGCAATCATATGATACACTGCAGTATTAATTTTAGATTTTATTAATGAGTGCTATTTTAGTTTTAGTAATCTCACTAACTCATAACAATGTACCTGTGCGCTGGTTACTTATTAACTGTCTTTAACCACACAGTAAATTCCCGTTTTCCTTTCCCTTGTCTGCACCCAGCAAGTTCCTGTTTTCCACTCCTATGTTAACTTTAAAAACTAACTAGAGATAAATATCTGAAACTTATATTTTTTTATTCTAAATACTATGTTTTATTTTTATAACTCTGTAATCCTTAACTGATAAATAAACCCCACACCTGAACCTGGTTAGTCAATTCTTAACAAAACTTTTGATGGCCCATTTTGTTTAGTTTAATTTAAGGAATTTGCAGAGGTTTAGCTTGAATTTTCTTGTGGATTAAAATATTTACAATCTTATGTATTACCATGTACTGTTCCAGTCAAACTTTGTCAGTTCCTAACGGATATTCATTAAGCAATTTAGGACCCAATCTGTAACCTGTAACCCCATGTTTTTCCAGCCAGCCTGGAGCCTGTGCTTACACACATGTCTAATTACACAAATCTGTCAGTATCCCTTCACAACCCCAAATCCCTATCCCCACCTCTCTTTAATAAAAACCCTAGAGTTCTCTCGTTATGGAGACAGATTTGAGACTTTGTTTCCTAGCCTGGGCCAGCTTAATAAACTCATTCCCTTGTGTGATCAAACCCTAGTGTGGATTCCAATTCTCTGAGCCAAGCAAAATAACCCAGGGGATGTGCATGGATTCCCCTGCAATGTTCCATGTGTTGTGTTTAAGGAACTTATTTTGATATACATTATTTTAAATTTCAGTTATGTGAAGGAAAATCATGTACTAAAATTGTCAGTGTGTACTTTTAATCTATGCATGTGCTATATTATAAAGTTAGTTAGTTTTCTTCTGTATCTTACTTAGAATACTGTACCACTTCTGGTACCCAAATCTGTATTGGTCAGGGTTCAACCACAGAAATACAATGAGTAGCAGAAATATATTAAGAGACTTACTGCAAAAAATTGGCTTACTTGATTGTTGGGGCTGTCTATCCAAGCCCAAAATTTGTAGGGCAGGAGGTCAGGGAGGGCAAACTGAGACTCTGGCATAGCTGAAGCAGCAGTCACCAGGCAGAATTTCTTCAAAATTCCATTTTGTTTTCAGTGTCTCTCAACTCTTGGAATCAAGCCCTCCCAGATTATCTTGAATAATCTCCCTTAATTTTTAACTTAAAGTCAGTTAAATGTGGACTTTAATTACCTTTACAAAATATCTTCACAACAAAACCCAGATTAGTGCTTAATTCAAAAGTGGGGAACTATAGCTTAGTCAAGTGGACATAAAAACTGACCATCACACTTTCTTCTTCTCAACTTGGCACCCATACACCTCTCCTTAAACCATAGTTAACCTCCAAATAAAGAAAATAACAAACTCATACTCCCACCAACCAAAATACAACTCTCCTGCATACTATCCAAAATAGTCTACCCCTTCCCTCAAAGAGCTGAACAATCCTGGTGATGTTCACTCTTTCCTTGTGATGCCATGTAACCTAAATCTTGTGATATAAATTTAACTATTATTAATGCATCTTATGGTGGATGGTAAGGGAATAAGAGAAGGAAAAATATTTGGTATACATAAAACATATTGAAAAGAAAATAAGGAAATGAAAAAACGTTCATAAAAATTACATTCTTCATTTATGAAACTGGTCATGTGGTCATAGATGGTATTTTTAACTACATTTGTCCTTCCACTACTCAGACACTTGTCAAGTGGCCATCATACAGACCTCATCTACCCCTACCTCCTATTTTGGGGAAGTAAAAAATACATGCTAGGTTGCCATTCCCTAACCTTCTGCTATCCCCACCTCCTTGTCTACTGTGTGCTGTTCCATAAACTGGGGGAGATATTAAGTCTAATGAAAAAGTCCTGCCAGAGCTCAAACCTGAAAACTGGGAACAAGAAGCCCCAGATGCTTATCAAAACAGGAAATTCCAGTTGCAGGGGCACCTTTATCACTGTGAGGTAGATAAAACCCACATTCAAACAGTATAGATTTGTTTCTCTTCTCTTGTATGAAGTGAGGTATGTGGAGTTGCCATTTACCAAGGAACTGCTATCTACCACCCAGACCCGGAGGAGTTTTTGGCTACATTGGGAGACCAGCAATGATGGGACTTACTCCTTTCCTCTTTTTGACTCTGTTCATGTAAGTGATGAGGAGATTATTTTCACATTTTTTACTATTTTGTCCAATAAAGGGATTATTTGCTGAAAGTTTCTGTTGTGACCTTAATCTGTGTTCCCACGATGCACCATTGTAACAACTAGCTCCACAAATAACATTCCATATTCTCTTTGCCCTAGGAAAGCACTTCAATTGGTCATATATTTTGCAGGTGGAGTAATTCAACTGGCATTTCTGAAAGGTCTGGGCCATTGGCAGACCAGTTTGCTGTAGTTTTTCAATGACTTTAATCACAGGACATGGATAAGGCATTCTGAAAATCCACAAAGTGAGCTTTGGAAGAAGCATTTCATGCAGGAAAGGCAAAGGCAAATCCATATCCAGAATAAATATCTATTCCAATAAGAACATAATACTTCTCCTTCCATAAAGGAAGAAGTTGATAAAATCAATCAGTCACCAGGTAGCTAAATGACCACCCTAGGAGATAGTGTCATATTGGGGACTTGGTTTAGCTGGCAAATAGGGCACTCAGCAGTGGCTGTGGTCAAGCTGGCCATGGCAGTTGGAAGTCATGTGCTGAGTCTATGCATAATCTCCATTTCTGCCACAATGTCCACTTTGTTCATGAGCCCATTTGGCAATAAGAAAAATCACTGGGAAAAGATACTGACTCATATCTGCAGAATGGGTCATTCTATCCATTTTATTATCAAAACAATCCTCCTCTGCTGAAGTGACCATTTAGTGAGCATTCATATGGGACACAAATATCTTTGCATAGTTTCCCATTCAGAAGTCTAGCCAAATATGTCTTTCCAAGATTACATTGCCATCAATATGCTAATAGTGTTCCTTTCAAGTCTCTGACCATCCAGCCAAACTATTTCCCACAGTCCATAAATTATATTAACTCTTACCTCTGGCCTCTTCTCCTTTCATATTAAGTGGACAATCAGGTTCACTGCTTAAGATTCTGCGCTTTGGGGGGATTTTACTTCACTACATTTCTTTAGATATGGCCCAGAAAGCGGCTGTCATGATGCATATGTGCACCTTCAGATGGTTCTTGCATATTGTACAGAATCATATGTAAACCATGCCCAAGTTTTGTATTCCTCAATCAACTGACCATAGATAATTAACCATGAAGCCATAGATATTTGAAAGGAAAGAGAATATAAGAAGATAATAAAGCAGCAGTGGGGCCATAGGCATTTGGGACCCTTACTTGTGCTTTCTAGGTCTGCTTGAACCAATCTCATATACACCAAAAATGTTGTTATAACAAATTTTATAAATACAATTATTTTATTGTTCTTTCTTTTCCCAGTTTATGTATTTGATATAAACTTTTATGATGTAATAATTATAAAATGTGTTGGGGTTTTAACATGTATAAATTCAATACATATAAAAATAATAACACAAATGGGGAAGATGAAAGAGCTATATAGAGGTAACATTTCTATAAATTACTTGATTTAGTATAAATCTGAAGTAGATTCTGATATGATAAAAATGGTAGGCCAGAGAAAACTTAATTAAAGAAATTAAAATGTCACACTCTTTTTCAAAAGAAAGCAGGTAAGGTAGAATACTGGAACAAAATTGACATGAGATATAAAAAACAAAAAGTAAAATGGCAGACTTAAATCCAGCTATATGAAAAATAGCATTAAATGTTAATAGAACAATTTAGTCAAAAGTCAGAGAGTATTCAAACTGGACAAAAGAGAAACAAGATCCAACTATATGCTGTCTATTGCTGGCACCCTTTACATTAAAAATACAAACACATTGAAAGTGAAAGGATGAAGAAAGGTATATCATGGAAATCACAGCTATAAGAAATCTAGTATGGATATACTAACAACAACAAAAACAGATTTTACAACCAAAATTGTTACTAGAGACAAAAGAGGGACATTTTAAAAACAGGTCAAGCTATCATAAGTATATAGCAAATATTAACATATATGCACCTATCAACAAAGGCCCAAAATAAATGAAGAAATAACTGACAGAACTAATAGTAGAAATAGGCGATGTAACTAATAATTAGAGGCTTCAATATCTGGCATTTCGGAATGGATACAACAAGTGGGCATAAGATAAACAAGGAAATTGGAGGCACACACACATCTAACCAAAAGGTATAAAAATAATCTGCTATACAGTAATAGCAGAATACATATTCTTCTCATGTGCACATGGAACATTTTCCAGGATAGCTCTATACTAGACTACATAACAGGCTACAAAAAATTTAAAAGAATTGAAGTCAAAGTAAGTTATATGACTATAATGGAGTGAAATTTGAAATCAATAACAAAAAAACTGGGAAATTTACAAATATATGGAAATTTAAAACAATCCTCAATAACCAATGAGTCAAAGAAGGAATCATAAGGGATGTTAGGAAATACTTTGAAATGAATTTAAATGAAGGTGCAACATACCGAAATTTATGGGATATAGCTAAAGCAGTGATTAGAAGGATGTTTAAAGCTTTAAACATTTGCATAAAAAAATAGAAAGATCTCAAATAAATAACCTAAGTTTTCATCTTAAGACACTGGATAAAAAAAGAGAAATTAAACCTAGCAAATGAAAAGAAGGAATAAATAGATATCAGAGTAAAAATGAATGAAACAGAGAATAGAAAAACAATTTTATTTTCCTCTGCTTAAAATATCTTAATGATTTCCCATTGTCCTCAGATGAACAGCAAATTGTATTAACATGTAAGTAAAATGTTTGATATTCTGACCCTACATAACTCCCAAGTCTCATCCAAAAGTAGTCCTATCTTGATCTTGGTACTCTGGAAGCACTGCATTCATTTTATTTCCTTGTACACTTCATGTTCCTTCTAGTACTAGGCCTTTATACATGCTCTCTTTCCTCAGCCTAAACCTCTCCCACTCACTTCTCTATTCATCACATTAACTTCTATTCTCTCTTCAATTTTAGCTTTATCTTTTCCATAAATAACAATACATTTTCTTCATAATGTGTTTTCACAGCACTACGGGTATCTATTTTAGCACTGATAAACATTTTTCAGTTATATATTTATTAGCATGATTAACTGATTAATGTATGTTCCTTAGTAGGCTCTATGCTCCACTATGTCTTTTTTTTCATTATTGTATTTCCAATGTCTAGAAAGAACATGACAAATGGTAGATGCCCTTAAGTATTTGTAAAATGGTTGAATGAATAAATAAATGAATGCATAACTGAGTGAATAAAATGTCTCATGATACTAAATTTCTTATTTTTCTCAAATATGTTTTTAGTTTCATATATATTCTCATAATAAGTACTTTCACATTTTATCATACAATATGAAGTGGATTTGTATTTTGGAAAATAAAACATCTGTGTCAGGCTTTCTTATTTGTTAAACATATTTAATCCTAGGCTCCACCAGGCAATTCTATTGCAAATTATAGATCCGAGAGCTTTATATTGGTAGTTGGATCCCCAGGTATATGTAATACACCACTCATTTTGTTAGTATTGTTATAGATTTTCTCAGAAATAGAACTCTTTCATGGAACCACATACTCAGTATTGGTTTAGCTGGGGGATACTGTTACTTCTACCTAGTAATCTAGTCAGTTAAGGTACGTTCTGCATAAGATATATCTTTCCAATGTTTATAATAAATACAAGGTAGAAAGTAGAAATGGTAAAAGGCCAAACAAAAACCACATAATTGATAGTATTGCTATTAATTTAAAAGACATCTGCATAAATTAGTCACTAGATCCAACCTCAAAATAAATTAATAGATTCACAAGGGATGTGATTATTCAGGGAATTGTATGAGATGATAATGAAATACTTGGGAAGATTTAATGATTAAGTTTTCTCCAAGGAAAACTTCTGCTGAACATCATTAAAAATATTCTCTACTATCTCTTACGTTTTTTATAGTTCTTTCCAGTGATTCAAGTGTGAATAACCATGTTTCTAAAAAATGTATGTGTGAGAGATTATAGGTGTAGTTACACCTGAAAAGACATAGGTTTTATTTCAAGGTTCCTTCAATGAGCAACCCTCTTTTGATTAAAATATGTGTCACCTTATAGTCTAGTGTTGGTCAAATCTAACATTTAATAAGTGCATAATATATACTAGACATGTTCATAGAAGCTATTTTATATAATTTTTCTAATAACCCAATTTATAATATTCATAACTTTAAATATAGGAAACTGGGGTTCATTGATGTGGAATACATGTGTGGGCTTTCATAGCCAAGATGAGACTAAGCCAAGAAATAATTAAATGACTAGAAATGCTAGGTGTGTTTCATTATGCTGTATGATCCCTAGAACACTAAGGCATTTTTTCCACTTAGAGAAAAAGATAAAATGTTAATACCCAGAAGATTTTATCTTTGTTCTACACTATGAATAATAACTAATAAAGCTGCTTACATTTTAAATTATTCTCTGTCACAGTGTTACCACTTAACCTGAGAAGAACACCCTCATTTACATTCCAAGGGCAGTTTGAAATTTGAATTAAACATAAGTGTACACAGGAGCGGCATCCCATCAAGTTTTCCAGGAAGTCAGCTTCTAAGCACTTATTGACTAATATATTTTCATGGCAGATAAATGGTAAACTAAAATGCATTGTGCTGCCCATGGAAAGTAAACTGAACTGAGGACTAGGACAGCTGCAGCTTAGATTCAGCTACAGCAGTAACTTGTGTGACCTTAGACAAGTTGTCAGTGTTTATGAGCCATATTTTTTAATCTTTTAAAATTAGGGGACTGATAAAATAATCTATATGGTTACTTCTAGCCTTAAAATTCCATAAATAGAGTAAAAACAATGATGATATGACTCCCCACATCAATATAATCTTCAGCAGTTCCCTGTCTCACTAGTAGATCAACCCACTTGGCCAGTCCTCAAGCCAAAAAATGTTTCATTTCATTTCTTTCCCTTATCTTTCATGGAATAATGACACACAGGCACAAAGAGAGTTTTACAGGGCAAAACAAAGGAATAAGGAAGGCATGGGAAATGGGTTAATCAAGCCCTTATTATCCCATGGACAGACTGGATTGTTCTTCGAGATGCATTTCCCATTCCCCGCTACTGTGCTTTTTTTCATAGCAAAACTGTGAAGATGGTAGATTTTGTTAGCATCCAAATGTCCTGAGGTGTAAGGGAGACAACATGTTAGCTTAGGTACCAACTGCTCAAGGAGTGCTAAACAACATTGGGTAATCCAGCTACCCAGTAGAGTTGCATATTAGTGCCCAAATCACCGTAGAAATCAACAGTACATGGAGGAGGTGAAGCTGCCGAGGTTATTTAGGAAGTGGGCTGTTTTTGGTGCCGTTTCCCTTCCTAAATTTATGTGTTCAAACTTACAGCAATTTCTTTCTTTTTCACTTGGAAAATATGTCCTGAATCTGATTCTACCTTACTATATCCACAGCTTCCATTCTAATCAAAGCCTACCTGATCCTGAGTTGGCTAACTGCCCCTCGATGTCAGTATTGATCTAATTTTTTTTCACAGGGCAAAGACATTGAAGCCAAATCATCCACCACACCTCAGACATCACGTTACAGTGACAGTTCAACTTTCAAAACTATGCCCTTTCTTCATTTTGAATCAGCCACAGTAGCTCATTTGTTTCCACTGGCAAGCATAAACCCATTGCCATCTTAGGGGTTTTGATTGTAATCATCCTCTCTTACTCCACATCTTATAAGGCAGCCTTCTTATCATCATTGTGTCAGGTGTCAGAAAATCCTACCCTAAATACTTATCTGAAGATTCCCTATGCTCTACAACTTCTAAACATCACCCTGTTTTATTTTATTAAAATTATTACTAATTTTTTATATTATCAATTGTTTTTCTCCACTAGGTTTTAAGGTCCAAGAGAACATAAGACAATGCCTTATTCAAATATGAATCCCTAGAAAATTATTATAATATGTATTGTGTTTTATGATAGAAGGCTTAGAGATATGGAACATGTGGGGTCGCTGATTGGAGGAGTAGAGAGAAAGCAAAGCAGAGGTAGAAAAAACAGTGACACATTTTTCTTGATTCATATATGTGCTTATATTCATGTGTGAAGTACATGTGACGCAGATTACATGAGGTCCACTGTCTATTCCCATTCTAATAATATATAATTTTGTATAGCCATATGTTTTAGTTTGCAAAAGAGCTACCAATGCAAAGTACCAGAAATGGGTTGGCTTTTATAAAGGGTATTTATTTGAGAGCGTGTTCCTTTCTCGCCACAGTCAGCTACTGTTGATCCTGTTGTCTGGCCACTGGTGAACCAAGATGGTTGCCCATCTCTGTCAAGGTCTTTGCCTTCCCTTTCAGAATCGACTGTCTCATTGAGCTCAGCTGTGGGCAACCAGGCATAGGGCTTGTCTCTTTCTGGGCCTCCTTTCTCAGTCTCTCAGGACTTCTCTGACTTTCTGCAGCTGTGGGCAAACCTGGAGTCCTTTCTCTCACATGGCTGAATCCAATATGGCAGAGCTCCCTTTGCCTTTGTCTTTCCCTCTGTGTCTCTGTTTATGTCAGACCTAGGAAGAGGGTAGAGACTCATTCTAAGTCATGCATCATTCCTGAGGTAGTAAATCAAAAGAGTCTCACACCCACAGGAATGGATTTAGTTCAAAAACATAATCTTTCTCTTTTTGGGATTCATAAAAGAATTACAAACTCTTACCATATATAGCTAAAATACTGCTTTCTGAAGAAAAATCTCATCAGACTTAAAAATATAAGAAAGCTTAAACTAAAAATGGCTGAAATTGTTCATTTTTAAATAATAATGTCTTAATAAAGTGGCAAAAACTATTAATCCTGAAAAGATTCTATAAATGGTTCTATACTTAGATTTAAAAAAATGCTCAAACAGGTAGGCCTGCTTTTCTTTATTATTAGAAAAAAAAGTTTTAAATGAGAAATAGTCTGGATTGCAGTGTTTTACACCTCATAGTACTTTGTTTGTTGTACCAAGTTTATTTGGACTTTTCGTAACCCTATTTCTAGCTGTAAAATAAAATATTGGAACTTGTTTTGTAAGTAAGAGAAATTCTTCAGAATTGCTCCCTCAAGAAAATGAGATCTCAAAAGAATGTTGTTTTGAAAAGATGAATAGTATTGCTGAACATAGAAATCTTTATTGAGATATATATTTATTTTGTTGTTTTTTACTGTTATGTGTTTTTCCTCCAAGCATTATTTGGAATATTAGTTCAAAATGATTCTAAAACTTAGTTGAAATGAAGATAAAAAGAAGAATAGCAAAATAATGATTATAAAGTTCTGAAAACAGAAACTAAAGTAGTCAGGAGGGAAATATTAACTAAAATACCTAAAAGAAAAGAAAATAAATTGATAAAGAAAAGACCTCCGAATAAAGTGAAAGACAAATAACTTTCTTTTTAATGGCTGCTTGGTGACCTATATGAAGTGGATTGATTTTCCCAGTCTAAGTTTTAATAGAATATCATCTATATTCCAAGACAAGACTAAAATTTGAGATAAAGAAAAACCTTTAAACAATAGACTTCATATGATATTTTCCACTGAGGCAGCTAAAATGACTTCTTAGAAAACATGCTACAAGACCAGAAGAAAATTATGGATATGTATTTCATCCCTTTACTTGTTTTTAATCCTGAGATTAAATTTACAAGTTAAAAGATATTAAGGAAGATTTACTATGCATTTGTCTACAAAATGCTTAAAGATTTTTAAAGCATTTTATAGCTTCAATTTTTTAGTCACTAGTAAAGATGTCTAGATTCAATCTGAAATGAGACACTTCATTTTCTAATAAGAATGACAGTGGTTTCAGTGAGCAGGATGGGAGTTAAAATATAAATTATTGATTATAATAAAATTTGAAAAATTATGAAAATATATCTGGTTATTTTGGAGTAGTTTGTCTTGCTTTACCAGTATTCAAAACATTTACATCACTAAAACCCAATTTTAACATTTTCTTATATGCCTTTGATATATTATAATATCTTGTTTCCCAAACATACCAACTTTATCAATATGATAAGTTTGTGATTTTAAAAGCCTATCAAACTGAGGACAACCAGCAAGATGGTGGCAGAGTAGGAACTCCTAGAGTCAGCTCATGCTACAGGGCAGTTAGTAATCACCCAGGATATCTAAAACACCTGTTTGGGGGCTCCAGGAGACCAGAAGTTCATCCTGCAATATCCTTGAAAGATTGGAAGGAGGAGACTGCTCATCTGCAGAGAAGATTCTTAAGTAGAGCACTCCACACCCTGGAGGCCAGTGCCCATCTTCCACTGGCGGCAAAGGTCACCTCAGGATCTATTCCACGAATAGAATTGGAAGCTCCATTTCCCAAAAACGAGGGAGGAAGAGATGATTGGGCACCAGCTTCAGCTACTGATTAGTAAATTCAGAGGGCTAAAGTATAATCCTAAGAACAGAGAAAGTTTGAAACTGTCCAAGTCAGAAATAGGCTGGTACTGACATTTTAACTCTGCCCATGGCACGAGGAGAAACAAGACAGACTGAAAATCACAGTGCTAGTAGGGACCAGCTTCTCTCCATCCAGATCAGATTACAGCTCTAGTATAACCCCAGCCCCATCTCCGGCAGGGAGGAAACCAAAGGGACCTATGCCAGCCTCTCCTGATAATTGCAGGTATATTGGGCTGGCACAGACTGAATAGTCGGAAGTCTACCGTGACAACTGCAGTCACTTTGGACCTGCACAGCATAGATTGTTGCCCACACCTGCAGCTCCAACCCCACCCCAGGCAGAGGAGAAAAGGACTTGAAGCTTCATCAGTCTCTCTGAGGAACTACAGTCTAGGCTTGCATGACTTGGATTATTACACAAGGCTGTGGCTCTGTCCCTACTTCTCGTAAAGAAGAAAGTTGGGAGATGTTTCATTGGTCTCTAGGGCAATGAGGGCAGCTTGAGCCTCCACAATTTACAGCACCAACTACATCCTTGTCTCCTACTACACAACCAGCAAGGAAGAAAGGGCAAGAAAGCCCTAAACTAAAGAGAGAAACTGCACCCAGAATAAATACATCAAGTAAGCCAGATGTCAAGATACCAATAAAAGATTGCAATCCACACCAAGAAACAAGAAGATATGGCCCAGTTAAAGGAACAAGATAAGCCTCCAGATGACATAAAGGAGTTGAGATAACTAATTATAGATGTTCAAACAAATATCCTTAATAAATTTAATGAGAGGATTAAAGAGATTAAGGATATTAAGAACACATTGGATGAGCACAAAGAAGAATTTGAAAGCATACATAGAAAAATAGCAGACCTTATGGGAATGACAGGCAAAATAAATGAAATAAAAAACACACTGGAATCATATAATAGTAGATTTGGGGAAGCAGAGGAAAGGATTGGTAAGCTTGAAGAAATGGCCTCTGAAACCTAGCATACAAAAGAACAGATGGAGAAAAAAATGGAAAAAATTGAATAAGGTCTCAGGAAACTAAAGAACAGCAAGAGACATGCAAACATTCATGTCATGGTTGCCCCAGAAAAGGAAGAGAAAGGCTAAGGGGCAGAAGGAACATTTGAAGAAATGGTGGCAGAAAATTTCCCAACCCTATTGAAGGATATAAATATCCATGGCCAAGAAGCACAACATACTCCCCTCCAAATAAATCCGAATAGACCAACTCTGAGACACATAAAAATCAGAATGTCAAATGCCAAAGACAAAGAGAGAATTCTGAGAGCAACAAGAGAAAAGCAATGCATAATATATAAGGGATACCCAATAAGATGAAGGGCCGATTTATCATCAGAAACCATGAAAGCAGGAAGACAGTGGTATGATATATTTAAAACACTGCAAGAGAAAAACTTCCAGCCAAGAATCTTATATCCAGCAAGATTGACTTTCAAAATTGTCTTTCAAAAAATAAGAGTGAGTTTAGAATATTCACAGATAAAAAGAAACTGAGAGAATTGTTAACCAAGAGACTAGCATTGTAAGAAATATTAAAGGGTGTGCTACAGTCTGAAAAGAAAAGACAGGAGAAGGAGGCTTGGAAGAGAGTCTAGAAATGAAGATTATGACAGTAAAAGTAACTAAAAGTGTCAAAAGAGTGATGAAAATAAACTATGACAGATAAAACACAAATATTTAGGAATATACTTAGCCACTGATGCAAAGTATTCAGAAAACTACAACTCATTGTTAAAAGAAATCAAATAAGACCTAAATATTTGGAAGAACAGTCCATGCTCACAGACTGGAGGCCTAAATATCATTAAGATGTCAACTCTACTCAAGTTGATATGCAATCCTGTTAAAAATTTCACCAGCATTTTTTAAATAAATGGTTATCAAATTTATTTGGAAGTGTAAGAGGTCCTGAATAGCCAGAAAAATCTTAAAAAGGAAAAGCAAAGTTGGAGGACTCTCATATCCAGACTTTAAATCATATTACCTAGCTACAGTGGTAAAAACACCATGGTACTGGCATAAAGACAGACACATAGACCAATGGAACTGAATTGATGGTTCAGAAACAGTCTCTCACATCTAAAGTCAAGTGACAAGCCTGTGGTACAGATACAAGAGGGTCCTTTGTGAGCTAGAATAGCTGTACATCACTATTGCAGGATGGTGGGAATGTGCAGAAGCATGGGAAAAATACTACTGGAGTGACCTATGTACTATGGTTAACAGTAATAGTGAAATATTCATGCATCTATGCCAAATATGTACTGTATTGATATTGAGGCAGTAAGGAAAAAGTATGCCAAATATATGCTATGGACCTGGTAATAATCTGGTGACATTATCTCATAAACTGTAACAAATGTTCCACTATGGTGTGGTGTGTTGATGGAGTGGTGTTGATTGGGAATTCTGCACATGTTCATGATTGTTTTGTAAGTTTTCATAACAATATATTTTAAAAATAATAATAGGGCTGGTTGGGGGGAAAATACACCAAATTTAAATAAGGACTCTAGTTAGTAGTAAGATTTTGACAATATTCTTTCATAATTTGTAACAAATGTCTTAAAACAATGCAAGGTATTGGTGGTGAGTTGATGTATGGGACCCACTCTACGATGTTAAGCATGTTTGCTTTGTTAAGTTCACAACTTTTACTAAACATGTACTATTTATGTATGTTCTTGTATAAATTATATAATAATAACAATAGGGTATGTTGGGGGAAAATATATCAAATGTAAAATACTTTGGTTAGTTGTAATATTTTGAAGATGCTCTTTAATTATTACTTAAAAATGTTTCACAACAACGCAAGGTATTGTTGGTAGGGTGAGGTATGAGAGCCCTGCATGATGTTAAGTATGTTTGTTTTGTAATTTCACAACTATTACTATACACCTTATTGTTTATGTATGTTTATGTATGAGTGATATACTTCAATGAAGGAAAAAAAAGAAATAATATAAACACTAAACTGAAGATTCTGCAGTAAAAAACTTTAAAATATGCCGTTTCACATTCCTAATTACCCGTTTATAGTTTAAAGAAAATATCATAAAGCATAAGTTCATTTTACTATAAAAAAATTCATCAAACCATGTTGCTCAAACCTTAATCAGTATAAGGAATACATTTTCTAATAAAGGTAATAATTTCAGTCAAAAACAACTTGAATGACATTATTATTATGAATTTTATATAATTTCAACATTTATGGGAATCTAATAGGGATTCAGTAAGTTATTTGCTAATTTTACATCTCATAAAATTAGCACTTATAAAATATTACCCACAAGCTAAAGAATGAACATATTCAAAATGTGTTTATTAACTACTAGTTGATTATAAAATATTTATTCAATATATGTAAGACATGATACATTTACACAATGAAAATGTGTGGCCAACATCCAATTTAAGAAAAAAGAATATCATCTTTATTTTTAAAATCTTTGATCCTACCATCTTCCTAGTATATCCTCATCCTTTTCCTCTGAGAGCTAAAATTTTCTCCATGTTTTTCTTTATGGTTTGCCAAACACTTATGTATTCATAAATACTATATTCTTTATGTTTTTGCTTGTTCCTGGATATTTATTGATAGCAGCATAGTGTGTATGTTGGGAGCTCCAAATTTATATTAAATATATTGTTCCTGAGATTTATTCATTTTCTTGCTTTAGCTATACTTTATTTATTTTTACTAATCTGTATTATTTCATCATATTAATATAGTCTAATTTGCATATCCATTCTACTATTGTCTTTGTTTCTACGTTTTTCTGTGACAAACTATGCAGCTATAAATATTGTGGCAAAATCTCATGGTGCAAATGTATGAGAGTTTCCTGAGTGGAATTTCTGCATTAAACAATTAATGTTTCATTAGAAGAAAAAAAAAAAACTTGTTTTATATATTGGTTATTGTCAACTTACTATCAGACTGTAAGTGTTTCTCTCATAATCTGGCTTCCCCATAAATAAACAGTAAGTAGGGTATTAACAGAAACTTAGAAATCCCCCTTCGGTGCCCTCTAGTCGCTGTTTCACATTCTTCTCCAAAAGTAGCCATTATCATGATTTCTAAAACCAAAAGTTATTTTTGCCTGTTTTTTATGTATATGGAATCATAAAAATGAAATAATCTAAAATGTATCAGATTGGGTCTGACTTTCTTTGTTTAACCCTATGTTTGTGAGTTTTAAACACGTAGCACAAGTTCATACTTCTTAAACACTATACATTACCACATTATGTAATTACACCACAATCTACTTATTTGTTTTTCGTTTTGATGGTCCCTTGGTTGATTTTCAGCTTTTGCCTATGCAAATAATCATGTAATAGTCTTTTTATTTAGTTTACATATATATGCTTTCATGTTGGAAATGTATAAGTAGGAGTGGAATATTAGGAATATATGGTATGGCATGCCCGATTTAAGATGATAAATTGAAAGAGTTTTCAAAATTGAGTCTCTGAATTTACACACGCTCCCAGCAATGGATGAGAGACCCAGATTTTCCATATGTTTGTCAGCGTATGATATTGCACATTTTTTAAAAATTCTAACCTATCTGGTAGGTTTACAGTGTTAACACATAGTGGTCAATTTCTCTTTCCCTGGTTACTGATGAGGTTCACCACATTCTAATAAGCTTCTTGGCTATTTGGATAACCTGATTTTTGTCAAATGACAAATTGGAGTGGAATTGCAGTGTACAGCCTTTTATTCAGGACACCACATTTCCTGCAGCAAGGAAACCATTCTGCAAAAGCGAAAGGACCTTCGAGGTTGGGAAGTTTGTGGGTAGTTTTAAAATCAGAAAGAGTTAAGTTGGCTAGGTTTTGCTGGTGAGAGCAGGGACCTGCTAGTCTTATAGCAATGGGTTAAGTGTTATGTGGGGCTTTATTTTTTTTCTTAACAAATCAATTTTATTGATACATATTAATGAAGCATAAATCCATCCAAAGTATATGATTAATGGTATTTGGTGTAATCACATATTTGTGCATTCATCATTTCAATCATTTTGAAAGCACTTCATTATTCCAATAATAATAATGAACAACAACAACAAAAAAGACAAACAAACAAGCAAAACTCATCACCTCTCAATCTCTCTATGCTTACTCTGCTGTACATAGCTGCTATTCTTTTTCCTTCTCTCTAGTATATTTATATTTTGTTAAAACAGTCTATATATGCAATATCACCCATATTCATGTTTTACATGAAGTTTTACTATCTTATAGAGTCCCATGTTACAGTTTTTAACTTTCCTTCTAGGAATATACATGACCTTAAAATTTCCCTTTCAACCACTCTCATGCCCATACACTAGTACTGTGAGTTACAAACACCATGATATCCTTTGACCATTTCTATTCATTTCTAAAGATTTACAAACAACCTTTTTGCCATTTCTGAACAGATGAACTCTTAGCTTTTCGTTCTGTACCCTCCTTCTATTTTCTGGTGACCTATATTCTAATTATTAACTCCATGAGTTTATACAATATATTTAGTTCATAATAGTGCAATCATACCATATTTGTACTTTTGTGTCTGACTTGCTTTGCTCAATATAATGTCCTCCAGGATCATCCATGTTTTCATATGCTTCAAAACTTCATTTCTTCTTACTGCTGCATAATATTCCGTCATGTATATAAGCCACAATTTGTTTATCAATTCATCCTGGGTTGTTTCCAACATTTGGCAATAGTGAATAATGCCACTAAAAACACCGGTGTGCAGATATCTGTTCATGTTTCTGCTCTTAGTTCTTCTGGGCCAAAAAGATCTTTTAAAAGAAGAATGAAATTGGAGGGCTCTAACTTTCAGACTTTAAAGCATATTGTTTAGCTACAGTGATGAAAACAACGTGGTACCGGTATAAAGACAGACACATTGACCGATGTAACTAAATTGAGAAATCAGAAATAGATCCTCACATCTACAATCAAGTGATTTTTTTTTCAGATTTATTATAAATTCCTAAGGGACTGTGAGGAGACCAAGTGCACATTGCCCAGATATTTATCAGTTATTAAGGTAATTTACTGCCCCGGCAAATATCTCATAAAATTTCTACAATAAAAATATTGTCTAGCAGAACAATGTAACTGCAGTCAAGGTGATGTTGTTCAGAAATATATTACTTGGGATACTATCATTTGTCCTTAGTATCTAAGGGTCTGTGGTATTGAGAGTACAAATGAAGAGCTGACCAAAATTTATTTGTGCTGTGAATCTTTTGAAGATCCAGTACCTTAAACCTGAAGGTGGAAATGCATTGTTAAGGTAACATGTGGACTATTATAGTAAGTTTTCCAAACTATTCTATGATATTTTTATAATTCTCTCAACCATTTGTGTCTACAGTGTCGTTGATACTGAGCAAAAGCATGTTTTTTCCTTCCAATACACTTTAAAAGACCAATTCCTGAGACACTGGGGTTCCAAGTGAGAAAGTTTTTTGGTGAGGCTAACAAAGAGATCATTTCAAATGATTTTTGAAAAGGCTGTCAAGCCCTCCTAGGTGGGCCAGAGCAGTCTATTCAACAAATGAGGCTGGGAGAACTGCATATCCATACCCAAAAGAAAGAAAGAAGACCCTTATCTCACACCTTATACAAAAATTAACTCCAAATGGATCAAGGACCTAAATATAAAAATGATAACCATAAAACTCATAGAAGAAAATGTAGGAGAACATTTTCAAGATCTTGTGGTATTTGGTAGTTTCTTAAACCTAACACCCAAAGCAGGAGCAACAAAAGGGAAAATAGATGAACACTTTTGCACCTCAAAGGACTGTCAAAAGGGTGAAAAGGCAGCTGACCCAACGGGAGAAAATATTTGGCAATTACATATCCGATAAGGATTTACTATCCATGGTAAACAAAAAGTTTATACAACTTAGCAATAAAAAGACAAACTACCCATTTAAAAAATGGGCAAAAAACTTGAAAGACAATTGTCCAAAGAAGAAATACAAATGGTGAAGAAACACATGAAAAATGTTCAACATCACTAGCGATTAGGGAAATGCAAATCAAAACTACAATGAGATATCACTTCATACCTATTAGACTGATGACTCTTAAAAAATTGGAAAGCTGTAAATGTTGACGAGGATGTGAAGATATAGAAGTGCTTATTCACTGTTGGTGGGAATGTAGAATGGTACAACTACTGTGGAGGATTGTTTGTGCATTTCCTAAAGAAATTGAATATAGACTTGTCATGTGACCTGGCAATACCATTACTAAGGGCTTTACTGTTGATTGGGTTGGGTTGCTTCACTAAGGTCTTAATTGGCTTTTTGGGGTCCAGCATCCTGGTAGGGCCTTTTTATTTTTTTATTTTATTTTTTATTTATTTTTTTTTATTTTTATTGTGGGTAAAAATCAAATTTTTCACAATACATACAAATATTTGTAAAATGATATATAAATACATATGCATATATGTGCATTTGTTTATATAAATGTTATTTTTTATATATATATCTGGTAGGGCCTTTTTGAAGACGATGTTTGGCATGTAATTGTTAGCTAATTTGGGGAACTTAACTTTTTGTGTTGGTTCTGAGAAAATCCAGGAGCTATTTTTAATTTTATTTATCATTGCCAAGTACTATTTCAAAAGTTTCCCACCTTTTTCTAATGCACCATTATTTTTATTGGTGTATAAGAATTATTCATCAATAATTATAATAGGACATACTTCACAGGCCTTTGTATTGGATGTTTTAATTGAGATAATCCTTGTTAATTGCTCCACACAGTGCCAAGAACACAAAATCTTTCAATAAAGGCTTGCTAATACTGTTTAAAAAAATTAAAAAAGAATTCTTCATATGTTATAGATATGTATCGTCTGTTAGTTTTATGTATATTGCAAATATATTATTTGTCTAGAAGTTTCTGTCACTTATAGGCATCTTTTGATGGACAAAAATTCTTAATTTTAATGAGATCCAACTTAACATTGTTTATATTTATTGTTAGTGCTTTCAATTTAAGAAATGTTTGTCTCTTCTAAGATCATACAGATTTAAGACATTGTTTTTCAGAAGTTCATTTGTTTTATAGTTCTTGTGTATTTCTACACTAAGTTATAAGCTACAGGCTATAAATCATATTTTTCCTTATTAATATTAAATTGACAAAATACCATTTATTTAAAGGATCACTCTTTACTCATTGTTCTACAGGCCATCTATTTTCATGTTTGGATATTGCTTCAGCATTTTCTACTGCATTCTACAGGCATATTTAATTTTTCTTGCACCACTACCAAACTATGCAAATCACTCTTGCTTTTTGAAATCTCTTCCTATCTATTAGTGAGCTTCCAGTGCCCTATTCCTTATGATTTTCATTACTGTTTTTAATTTAGCATTGTCATATACATTTAGAAACAGCTTGTAAAATCCTCTTTCTTGATTTTCCACCAAATAAACTTGCTGAGATTTTGTTTGGAATTAAATTGATCTGTAGTTAAATCTGAAAATTGACACTTACAGAATATTGAATATTTCAATCCATTAGGTAAGATATTCCTCTGTTTACTTATCTTTTAAGTTTTCTCAGAAAGTTTTAGACCTTTGCAATTGAAATATAGCATATGTTTTCTTAACAATTCCAAAGCACTTGATGTATTTAGTTCTATTTATGTGATATTTTATTTTCCAAGTTTTGCTGTCATTCAGATGCTTGAATTTTTGTTTTGTTCATTTTTTAAAGAAGCTTTATATTATATAAATGTTATATTGAGGGGATTCCTATATAACCCATCTCCTTCCCCTCCCACACTTTTCCCCATTAACAACATCTTTCATTAGTGCGGTACATTTGTTACAATTGATGAACACATATTGAAGCATTGCTACTAACCATAGTCTATAGTTTGCATTATGGTTTACACTTTGCACTGCACAATTTTATATGTTTTGATAAAATGTATAATGACTTCTATCCTTCATTGCAATATCATCCAGAAAAACTCCAATGTCCCAAACAATGTCCCATATTCTTACCTCTCCCTTCTCTCACAAACTCTGGTGACCATTGTCTTTTTATCAATGTTACAAACACTTCCATTACTAGAAAAATATTAAGTCTACTTTACTCCATAGTTGCATTCCCACAGTACGTTTGTTCATTCCTCAATCTTGAGAATTTGGGAATGGTGATGCCCTCTCTGCTTCCAATTGAGAGGGGACTTAGATATCTTGCTTGCAGTTGTAGATGCTCTCTGTTTTTTGGGATGGGTCTTGTCCATTATCATCCTATTGTTAGTTGTCCTGGGCAATTCCAATGAAGAGTAGGTGTTGCAACTCTGTTGAGATTCAGGGCTCAACCAACATAAGAAGAGCCAGAAGATTTAAGTCTTTGGGACATATATTTAATGGGTATAGTGCTAATTATATTTCCAAATAAAAGAATCAGAAGAACCATGTGAATGAAAAGTATAGATGAGTTTAACTCAGATACATTGGGGGAATAGGTTATCATATATTCCATTTAAGGCCCACCTACAGGTTTCCTATTTCCTGGGGTTGTCTGCCCTGCCTATAGTATACAGATGTCTCTAGAGCCTTCAAGAGCATGCCTTTTGGAGGCATTGTTTGCTGTGGCAGTCAGTGAGATCTTCCTAAGTCATGCATAAGCATAATCTCTGGAATGACCTCCCGGCTCTCTTTGAAATCTCTTAGCCATAAAAACTCATTTGTACTTGAAATTTTCCCTTTTGGTTAAGAGCTTTTTCCAAATGCATTGCTAGTTGGTGCTTGGTAATAATCTTTCAGTGTCAGTGAGCCTCATCCCCGGGAGTCATGTTCATGCTGGGAGAAATGTAGTGACTTTATTTGCCAAATTCGCTTGGCAACAAGGAAGCTTTCAGGAGGTAATTCTTAGGCAATATGTATTATAAGGGTGTTTCAATTTCAAAAGAAAGGATTCATGAGAACAAGCATCAATATCAAGGGACTGGCATATTGGTCTGTCCTGCTTTGCTAGGCACTGCCCATGTACTCTATACATTCTTACCACTCTATTAGAGAATGTAGCAGGACTCATTTGGCACCACACACTTTTATAGGTTCTGACAAAATGTATAATGGTTTGTATCTGTCAATGCAAGATCATGCAGAAGAATTCCAATGCCCCAAAAATGTCCTATGTTCCACCCACTCTTCCCTCCCCCTCCCCTTGGAATCTATGGCAACCACAAAGCTTCAATTTTTGAAGAATAAAGTTCATAGTTATATGCAATAATAGGCTTGACATACTGGTCTGTTTTCTTTTATTAGGAATTGCCTATATTCTCAAAAGATTCTTGCACCTCTATTTGATAATGTAACAGGCCTCCTTAGGATGGGGGTTTAATATTTTTTTATTTCTTGTGTGGCTCTCCACCTACTGAGATAACACACTCTGACAGGATGAGCACATTCTTATTCCATAGACGCATACCCCAGGTGCACTCTTTCCCACATATTCCTCTACCACTGTCTGTGCCGGTGATCCTCCCATGCCATATGGTCAAAAAAAAATTCCCACCGTGGTAGTTTCAGTCATAGACTTACAAATCCTCAGAGTTCACCTATTCCTTCTTTAAGCCCTCCCTTCAGTTCCATGGATAGTCCAACCCAACTCCCCCACCCTGCTTACCCTCGAATTCCAGCACCTTTTTCCCCACTCACATCCTGGTACCATCATCACCCCTTTCAATGCCAAACAACCTCCTTCCACCTTGTCAAAGGTTTTGCCCATATTGAGCATTGGCTCATTATAATCTACTCCCTTTCTGTCTCCTGATAACCAATGTTCCAGACTTTAGCTCAGTATGCTTAGGTTATATCAATTAGGTCATGCAATATTTGTTTTTTAGTGACTGGCTTACTTCACTCGACATAAGGTCTTCAAGATTCATCCATGTTGCCATATGTGTCAATGCTACTATTACTTTTAACAGTAGTTATCTTTGTTACAATTGATGAAAGATTATTAAAATAGTTCTATATATCATCTATAATTTACAATAGTTGTATTGTTCCCATATATCACCCTATTATTACCACCTTGTGTTAGAATCATACATTTGTTATAATTAATGAAAGAACCTTCCTATACTTGTGCTATTATCTTTTGTCTATCATCTAAGTAGGGGTCTCTGTGTTATACAGTCCTATGTTTTATCTTTTAATTTTTATTTTAGTAATATATACAAACTAACATTTTCCCCTTTCACCATATTCACTGATATACTTGAGTACTCTTGATTATACACATAATTATATGCTACCATCACCACTATCCATTTCCAAATCTTTACTATCAGACTAAAGAGAAATTCTGTACAAGCTATTCAACAACTCCTCATTCTGTAACCCCAATCTCTCTCCTGGCAACCCATATTCTAGATTCAAACTCTATGAGTTTGCTTATTATAATTAGTTGGTAACAGTGAGTTCATGTAATATTTGTCCTTTTGTATCTGGCTTATATCACTTAACATAATGTCCTCAAAGTTTATCCATGTTGTTGTATGCATGAATACTTCACTAATTTTACAGCTAAATAATATTCCATTGTATGCATATACCATATTTTGTTTATCTATTCATCAGTTTATGAACACCTGAGTTGCTTCCATCTTTGACCAATTGTCAATAATGATGCTAAGAACATCAGTGTGCAAATAACTGTTCTAGTCCCTGCTTGCAATTCTAGGTATATTGCTAGCAATGAGATGGCTGGATTATATGGTAATTCCATATTTAGCTTCCTGAGAAACTGCCCAACTTTCTTCCAAGATGGTTGCACCATTTGACATTCCTACCACACAATGAATGAGCATTCCTATTTCCCTGAATCTTCTCCAACATTTGTAGCTTTTTGTTTTTTAACTGGTGGCCATTCTAGTAGGTGTGAAGTTATAGCTAAATATGGTATTTTGATTTGCATTTCCTAATAACTGGTGATGTTGAACAGCTTTTCATGTTTTTTAGTCGTTTGTATTTCCTCTTTGGAGAAATGTCTATTCAAGTCTTTTGCCCATTTGGGTTGCTTGTTTTTGAATTGTTGAGTTGTAAGAGTTCTTCATATATTCAGGGTCTCAAAATCTTACTGAATATGCAGTTTCCAAATATTTTCTTCCATTGAATAGGTTGTCTTTTCACATTCTAGACAAAGCTCTTCAAACGCACAAAAGAGTTTAATTTTGAGGAGGTACCATTTATCTCTTTTTTCCATCATTGCTTGTGCTTTGGATGTAAAGTCTAAGAAACTATTGCCTACCACAAGATCTTGAAGATGCTTCCTTATATTTTCTTCTAGGAGTTTTATAGTCCTGTTTCTTATATTTAGGTTTTTGATCCATTATGAGTTAATTTTTGTATATGGTGTGAGGGATCCTCTTTCTTTCTTGTGCACATGGGTATCCAGTTCTCCCAGCACCATTTGTTGAGGAGACTATTCTTTCCCAGATAAGTAGACTTGGCAGCCTTGTCAAAAATCAATTCACCATAGATGTGATTCTGACATCTCAAATGATTTCCATTGTTCTGTATATCTGTTCTTATGCCAGTACCATGCTTTTATGACCACTGTAGCTTTGTAATATACTTTAAAGTAGGAAGTGTGAATCTTCCAACTTTGTTCATCTTTTTCAAGAAATTTTTAAGTATTCAAGACCTTTCCAAATCAATCTGATATTTGGCTTTTCCATTTCTGCAAAATAAGCTGTAGGAATTTTGAGTTGGATTGTGTTGAATTAGTAAATCAATTTCATTAGAATTGGCATCTTAATGATATTTAGTCTTCCAATACATGAACACAGAAAATTCTTCCATCCATTTACGTCTTCTTTGATTACTTTTAGTATTGTTTTGTAGTTTTCTGTGAATAAATTGTTTACATCCTTAGGTGAACTTATTCCTAGATAATTGATTCTTTTTTAGTTGCTATTGTAAATGATTTTTTTTCTTCATTTCCTCCTCATATTGTTCATTACTACTTTATAGAATCACTGCTTATTTTTATTTGATCATCTTGTATCCTGACACATTGCTGAACTAATTTATTAGCTCTAGTAGCTTTGTTGTAAACTTTTAAGGAATTTTTATATATAGGATGATATTGTCTGCAAATAGGGAAAGTTTTGCTTCTTTCTTTCCAATTTGAGTGCCCTTTATTTCTTTTCCTTGGCTAATTGCTCTGGATAGAACTTCTAGCACAATGTTGAATAACACTGGTAACAGTGAGTGTCCTTGTCTTGTTCCAGATCTTAGAGGGAAAATGTCAGTCTTTAACAATTGAGCACATTTTAGCTCTGGGCTTTTCATGTATGCAGTTTATTATGTTGAGGAAGTTCCCTGTACTCTTCTTTTTTGTAGTGTTTTATTAATCAAGAAAGGGTGGTGGATTTTGCCAAATGCCTTTTTTGCATCAATTGAGATGATCATATGATGTTTTCACTAATTTCATTAATGTGGTGTGTTATATTAATATTATTTTTTGTATAGGAACACCCTTGCATACCTGGTCCTCTTATATTTAAAAAAACATCTCTAAAGTAGTCAATTATACTATGGACTTGTGTTTTAGTTACCTCGATGCTAAAGCAAACACTATGCAATATGTTGGCTTAACAATGAGGATTTATTGGATCATGGTTTTGAGTTAGGAAAAGTCCAAATCAAGGTGTCTATAAGGTTATGATTTCTTCCCAAAGACTGGCATTCTGGGCTTGGCTGCAAGCAATGGATTTCTCTGTCACATGATGATGAACATAGAGGCTTTTCCTGGCCCTTCCCTTCCTTTCCAGTTTCCATTGACTTTCAACTTCTTGCTTCCCATGGCTTTCTCTCTGTCTGATAAAGAACCCCAATACAAAGATTAAAACCCATCCTGACTGAGGTGGGCCACAACTTAACTGAAGTAATGTCATCAAGTTGTCCTACTTTTATGGGTTTCCACCCACAGGAATGGATAAACTTTAAGAACACATTTTTTTCTGGGATACATAGCTCCAGACCATCACAGATTGAATTTTTTTTTCTCTAAGTTTCTAAGTGTATCCTCTAACTGCTTTTCTCAGTAAAAAGGAATAGGCAGTTAATGTTTCAGTTACACCCAGAGCTCTATAGGTTATTTTTTTATTGTTGCATTTCAAAATATGGGGAAGTGAAACCTAAAGGTAAAATAAAATGACAAAAACAAAACACTTACTGGAAGAAGAATTTAAATGTCAACTACAGTGGCAATGCCATTTAATTATTTTCCACTACTGTATGCAGAAAGATTGTTAATTACAAAAAGGCCCCTGATAGATTTTAGATAGAGAAGAAGAAGAAAGGAGATTTAAAAGATTTGTTTTTAATCTATGAAGTACTTTTATATTTGTATTCATGTGTGAGTTTCTACTTCAAGACAATTACAATCTTGAGCAGTAGTTATTATAGCTCACCTTGTGAAACATTTACCTTAGAAAATAATAATGAATGTACTGAGTCCATTGTTTAAGAATTTTTAAAATGAAAAAATAAACCAATTCTATAAGAAAACCTACTTGAAAATATTTGCTTTTTATTAACACACTAGTTGTAAAATTGAAATGACCTTATAGTGTTCATATACATTTATGTGAGCCTGCCCAAAAAAGAGATTTTGCTCATTAAAGCAACAGAATTTCATGTGAAGAAAATCTAAACACATCCCGTAAAAACAGAAAATGTATGCATCCCAGTAGGAATAAGAAAAGAGAGTAGGAGATTTTCATTTTAATGATGAATATTATATTTACTTATTTTATGTAGATATTAGTAAAAGCACAGATGTCAGATTAATCCATTTTTGTTCTAGTACCTATTACTTGAATTTGCCAAAAATTATTTAGACAGCTAGCGTATTGCTACCTATGTATAAATCATTAAGTAAGGAGTAAAAATAATTATTATCTAGACATTTTATATTTTAAAACTGAAGTAGATGTTTAATTTGAGAATTCAGAAAAGTTAGATCATTTCTTAGAAAGTTTCAGTATTCCAGAGAAATTCTGGTAAAAATATCTAGTTAAAAAAATCCTTTGCAGCATTTAATAGCTCATCGAAGTTATCCTTATAAGAGTGTCTCTCTCTCCTATTCTGATGATGGAAGACAATTCTCAAGTCAAGAATCCACTATCTTGAAATGTCTTATTGGTATACACCTGTCTTTCATAAGTTAGCTCTGTAAATATTGGAGTTGCCAAATTTCCATTAGTCAGCTACCCCCATATGGAGATATTTATAGAATTCTGAGTAAAGTAATATCCCTCAAATAATCAAACTCCCACAAAATAAAATGAATATTGTTATAATTGAAACTTAGATGTTGCAGATATTTCAAAATTATTTTAATGTGTATCAGGTTCATCCTAGATAGAATACCACTTTGCAATAAGGGGAAAATCCAAAGAAACATATCTCATTGAGTAGTTTCTATGCTTTTATCTCTAGTATGAAACAGATATTTAAAAAGAGATAAAATGGCCAATTCTTCCTGTTTATTTCCAGAGGCATGGCTGAGGAGTTTAAGGCTTTCAAATTTGCAATAAAATGTCAATACATTTAAGGAAATACCATTCCTTGCTTTGACTGTAGAGTGAGGTGTAAAGGATCTAAGTATCACATACTGGTTCTAAGTATCACAGTATCTCTTTATGTAATTTATTCACAGATGGATCCTGGTGTAAGTTGTGAAAACTTGTTTCTATTGCAATTACCAACACTTGCACAACTGTCAGAATCATTTTCTGACAAAGTAAAGCATTGCCCTTGTATATTTTACACAATAATGAGAGAAGAGAATTCCAATCCTTGAGAAAAAAAAACAGTTGCTCTATTCCATAGTTAGAAGTCAATCTCCTGGACTGAATTTAATTCTTCCTGTGATTATTTTTATGTTAATTGAACCCACAATGAAAATCTGGGCCTTTATATCCATCTCCTCTCTGCACTCCTACCTGACTGATCTCCTGATGCTTCACACCTATCTGTCAAGCTTACCATTTATCATGTGTTGTGTTAGACCCCTTTCATATCAGCACCCACATCCTTGATGTGCAACATAAATTGTTTTAAAACTTTTAATTTTCTGAAGCTGAGGTAAAGTTTACTTAAAAATAAACTTTTAATTCAAGTCTATATACTGTATATGTTGTAAAAAGTCTGCACCTCTTAAAACTTTCCAAAAAGGAATAACTTGCTAGGTAATACACATTTTCTTACAAGAGTTTTGACATCATATTTTTTAAGAGTCTGAGGAAAACTGTAAGAGTCTTGACAGAGAAATCTTATCAAAATGTCTTCTAAACTTTATCAAACTAAATTATGCCTAGAATATCAAAAGGAAAATCATTTGAGTCCAGAGATTTCATTCATAGAAAATTTTGTCTCCCCAAGGAAACTATTTTGTGATTAAAGTTCATTTGGTAGCAGTTCTTATTAGGATATTGTTTGGACAATAGTTACAGAAAACATATTATTAAAATTCTTGGTATTCTTGTAGGGCTCACTGAATTCACAGGGGATCCCTGTTGTAGCAGTTTGATACTATCTATGTATTTCAAAAATAGATATTGGATTATATATGTAAAATGGTCTGTTCCTCTGGGCATATTAGATTGTATTAGATCCAGAGGTTTCACTTTCACTTGATTAGATTAAGTTTGGGGTTTTGATTTAGTCACATCAGTAGGACATTGAGTTCCTGCCTCCTTGGTTGGCAGGAAGTGACAAAAAACAGGACATGGCAGGGAAAAGAGTTGGCATTTTGATGCTGGAACACTAGGAGGAAGAAGAACACAGGAGAAAAACACAGAGGAATAGAGAGGGGTCCATAGACATGGCAGAGGCCCTGGGAAGAAAGTGAGTCTGATAATATAGAGCTGATCTTGTGGAGAGAACAGAGCAGTTGAGCGCAGAGAGAAATGAGCCCTGGCAGAGAGATAAGACTTATCCCAGCCTACAGCTGAGATTGGAAGAAGCTGGGGCCATGAAGCCTTAAGAGGAAGAGAAAGTCTGAATGAACTCTTGCAGAAGTCCCCAGCCATCTTGCTCCAACACATGGTAACAGACTTTGGTGAGGGAAGTAATTTACACGTTATGGCCTGGTAACTGTAAG
>JAQZBX010012743.1:0-40811 GCA_029593785.1 Cabassous unicinctus | reverse complement strand
GGCCTTTTGGGGACCACACTCCAGGGAGCACATGGTAGGGTCAAAAACAAAAAAGATCCTGAGGGCCTCGGGTGCCAGGTGTAGGGGGTGGTTTTCAGCTGGAGTCCTGGGACCTGGGATGCCGGGCACTGAGGCATGGAGGAGGGCAAGTTGGTGGGAGTTCGGCGGTCATCCTTGGCCTTGGGAGCACTCACCTCTCCCCTCGGACGTGGCAAAGGCATGCAATCCACAGCTGCTGGTCTTTGTCTTTGCAGCTTCCTTTCTGGTTACAGGAACCTGGCAGATGTTCCCTGGGGGAACTGCCCCAATCACTGGGTGGGTCTGGTGGGGTTGCCAAACGCAGTACCCCCACCCTGACCTGCACCGTGGGGGCGGGAGGATGGTCGAGGCTTAGTCAATCAGTGCCCGGAGACCCTGGCTTCAGTTCTCAACTTCGAGTGCTGCTGCCCACAGGAGCAGGTGCGGGAAACCCATGGAGGTCGTTTTGTTGTTGTCACGTGATGTGGAGCACTTTTGGTGTTTAATGGCAGGAATGCCAAACATCAGCAAGGGACTGTGCCCCTGACAAAGAACCGTCCTACCCAACCAGAAACCCTGACCCAAAAGATGGGCACCCGGCACCAGCGGGGCCCACTAGAGTCTGTCCCTGGGGTTTCGGTTGAGTGTCTGGCAAGAGAAGGTATCTGGGTTCCCCAGCTGGGGTGATCCTGAGGCCACCTTGACCCCGAAGGCATGCATTCTTTCACAGAGGAAAGGCTGAGATGGGAGATGGATAAAGAGAGTGCACGGGAGAACTTAGTGACATCATCTGCCCTTGCCCTTTTCAGTTATGACAGCCAATTTTTTTTCTTAAGCTCTTCCTAGTTAGGTTCCTTTCTCTTGCAACCCAAAGAATCTCAACCACTCCAAGGCCTCTCCGGAGTAGGGAATTCTGGATTTTAGAGAGGAGTTTTAACTCTCTCTACATTCTTCCCAAACCTCTGTCCATACTTTCCACAAATGGGAAAACAGGTCCAGACACGAATCATACAACGAATTAGTGAAGGATGCCAGATCAGAACTCATGTCCTGCCTCAGAGTTCGGAACGATTTCTCTACAATGCAACCTACTCTCCTTTAATAAAATCAAAGTCAAGCTCCTATCGTTGAGACGGGGGAAAACTATGTCCTTGGCCAGGGGACGGGGGTTGCTGAGATGCACAAAGGGGGAGGCTCAGGTCCAGTGGCAACTTTCAGGCTGTTTGGGGCCACAAATCCTGTGGGTTTGGCTTTAAAAGTGGGTGTTCAGATGGAACTGGGAATGCAGGGTATCCAAACTAAAGGGAAGAGAATTTCCAGCCTGCTAAGGCTCCCCGCCTTCTTCCTGGGTTTTCCAGGTGAGGCAAGGCAACACTCTCCAGTGTCCCCCAAGTCTCCTGCAAAAGCCGCTGGCTTTCTGCTCGGGCCCCGAGCATTTTGAGAGACTCCTTGTGGCCAGGACACTATAATGAATGAGATGAAAATGGGATCTCTTGCCTTTACACAAGGCTCGTGCTTGCCAGACTTAGATGGATGGAGGCTTCACCGTCAGGTTTTTGTTGCAGCAGAACAGTCTTGACTGGTTTGGGTATTGAAGGGGATTCAAACCAAAGCTTTTTCACCAACACAATACAAGAGAAATACAGCTTCCAGCTTTTCTCTGCTTTCTCTAAATTCGAGAATATGCCCACAGCCTGTTTCTCCTCCCTCCTCTTTCAAGCTGATTTCTCCAAATGTTTGGGTTACTTTAGGAAGTTTTCTTTTAAGCGTTTTCGAGTATTTTGCTTTCACTTAGACTTTTGTGGTGAATGTCTAACTTTAAACACTGTGGACAAAGGCTTTGTCCTCTACTATTTCTGCTCTGGGAAATTTATTAAGGTTTCTTTATGATCAATTTTGTAAGTGCCCCATGGATACTGGAAAACAGAAGTGGACTCTCGCTCCTGTGCACGTGAATTTGTGCGTGACTGTGAGGACACGTGACCTCGGTAGCTCTCCTTGCTTATTTTTTGACTTCTGGATCTGCCAGATATGGAGAGGGTGTACAAGCTCTCCCCACCATGCTGCGTTTCTGCTGAATCCTCTCATCAAACGTTGACACTTGTTTTAGATAAGAGTTCTAAATGTGCATGTGAATTTGTGTGAGTGTGAGTGTATGAGCGTGTGAGTGTGTAAGGGTGTGAGTGTGTCTGTGTAATTAATCTTGTGCCTGGCTCCGACAAAAAGGTCAGAAGGGCATGCACCCCCGGCTTCTGGCTTTGTGTGTGAGTGCTTTCTTTTGCATTTTTTGGTAGCGTGTGATTAAAGGGAAATTTGGGCCAAGAGGAAGGGGTGGCAGCAACTGACTGAAAAGCCCCATTTTGTCTTGTCCACAAGGGACGTTTCCTGCCTGAGCAGTGGAAGAGCCAGGCTCCCTGAGACACTGCAGCTGGACAGAGTGGCCGGCACGAGGCGTGCAGGACAGGGAGAGGCAGCGAGCCTAGCCAGGAAAGTGGAGCAGGGGAGGGTGACCGACTGCATGCAGGAAGGTCTGATAAGGCAGCAAGGTGTTTTCACAGGCAAAGAGAGAGCAGCAGCTGGGATTCTAGAATGGGGACCGGAGAAGCAGAGTTAACCATGCGAGCGAGGTCAGTCTGCTAGGATCAAAAACTTATCCACTGAGGCCCCAGTCTGGGGAAGGGGGGTGATCAAAGGGAGGCTGGACCAGATATGGAGGAACTGTGGACTCCTGGGAAGCACGGGCGCCAGGAGGCACGGAGTTACCAGCGCCCTGGAGGCTTGGCGCCAGGCAGGGAGGCTGGGGCGCCAGGCAGGGAGGCTGGGGCGCCTTGACGTCCAGCCGTCTGAGGGCAGGATGGGTGCTGGAGACGGCTGCACACACAGTCGGCGGGGAAGGGGTCACGCGGTGCAGAGGGACCGCCTCTCAGGGCTGACAGCTTAAGCCTGCTATCCCCAGCCCACGCACAATGGGGCCAGGAAGTGGGCGGCGCCACTTGTTAGCCCCATGATGAGCTAGAGAGGATGGTGAAGGCCAGAGGATGGGTCTCCAGGGAAACCAGGAAAGCAATGAGGGGGGAGCTTAATGCACCTCAGCCTTCGACAGATCAAGCAGTGAAAAATTAAGCAAGGATTAACTCCCAAGATTAAATACAGACACACTCACACACCAATTCACATGCACAAAACAAAGAGTTCACTCCTGTTTTCCAGTATCCACGGAACATTTAATTGATCATAAATTAAGTCATCTCTATGAAGTACCCAGAGCAGAAACGTGCAGGACAAATTCTTTATCCATAGGTGTTTAAAATTAGACATTCATAACCAAAGTCTAAATGAAAACAAAACAATATAACACACATACACAAACAAAACATTTTCCTAAAGTAACTCAAGCATTTGGGAAACCAGTTTGAAAGAGGGGGGGTTGGGGTCAGAGACAACCTGTGAGCATATTTTTCAATGTTAGAGAAGCAGTGGAGAAAATGGGAGAAGCTGAATTTCTCTTGAACTGTATTGACAAAATAGCTTTTGTTTGAATGCCCTTGGATACCTTATAACAGATAAGACTGCAGTCCGCTATGACAAAAAAACCTGATAGTGATTTCAGGTCTGTGTAATGGGTGTGGGGGTTGGGAAGGGGAGGTTAGATAGTAGGAATTCTGTTCCTGGTAATTGGTGGATTGACTCTTTAATGGAAAAAACTAAAATGTATGGGAAATATACCTTCCTAAATACATTTATGAACTGGCAAGAAAGTAAGAGATTCTTAGGCCAGAGTACTGAGAAGGAACTCAGCAGGCTGTGCCTGGGAGCTGGCTAGTGCCCTGAGGACATTTATTGAACTGGGTGAACTTGAATTTTCATTGTCATGGTCTCACAGGGCATGGAGAATAGGAGACAAAGATTATGGGCCATCCAAGGCCATCCATCCAAAATGATGAGACCCCTAAAGGGCTCCTCATCCAATGAAATAGGCCACCAGAGGGTGGCAAGGGAAGCTGACTGCTTAGAATCTAGGAGCTGAGCGAAGAAGGAAAATTAGTCATCACTAAGAATTGAAACCACAAGCTGCACCCCTGCCGTCCTCCCCATGGTTTGAAACCCAAACTCATATTACCTGGGTGATCCAAACAATAAATAAGTAAAACAATACAAAAAACTCTGGATGATAATTTAATTTAGAATAATCTGGGACTGGTAGTACCCAGGTGGCAAAAAACAAACACGAGTCTTCGATAGGAGAACCTGCCTTTATCTCAGACTGTGAAGAATTTCCACAAATAAAATCCCAAGGGAAATGAGCAGTTTGCAATAAAAAGCACCCCTAAGGGTGACACAGCAGACAGCAGAAATAGACCTACAAGAATTCAAACACTGAAATTATCATACATAGACTGAAAAAAATAAGGATCCACACTGAATATATGTCAGAAACAAGGAACTATAAAGGAAGACCAAGCAATTTGAAAAAGATATAAATAAAACCTCTACAAATGAAAAATAAAATAATTGAAATTAAAATTTAGAGGCAGCAAATCATCGGAAAATGAAATTTGAAAATCAATCCCATTTACAAAAACATAATATACCTTGCAATAAATTTAACAAACATTGTGAAAGACTTCTACCACTGAAAACTACAAAATATTGTTGAGATAAATTAAAGATCCCAATTAAAAGATGGAGAGACATACCAAGTTCATGGATTAGGAGATTCAATATTGTAAATGTGTCAGTCTTCCCCCAAATCATTTTATAGGTTCAATGAAATTCCCAACAGGCTTTTTGTAGATATTAACAAACTATCACAAAAATGCATGTATAACTGCAGAGATCTTAGAATAGACAAAACAATATTGAAAGAGAAGAACAAAGTTGGAAGACTTATTCTACATGATTTGAAGACTTATCATAAAGTACAGTCATAAAGATGATGTGGTATTGGCATAAAGATAGGAAACAGACCAATGGGAAAAACAGAGAGGCCAGAAATAAACTACAAATACAGAGTCAAATGATTCTTGCCAAGGCACCAGGTAATCTATTGGGAAAAGGAAAGTCATTTTACCAAATCGTGCTAGATCAAATGGATATTGGTATGGAAAAAAAATTGAACCTTGATTAATATCTCACATCTTATACATCTTATACATCTTAAACTCAAGATGAGTGTTGCAGTTGGGCAGTTTGATGTAATTATGAATTCCAAAAATATAATTGGATCATGCTTGTAAACTGATCTGTTAATCTGGGCATGATTGAGTTATGATTAGGGCATTGACTGGGCCACGTCAGTAGGGCATTGAGCCCTACCCCTTGGTGGGTGGGGAATCGAATATAAAAGGCATGGCAACAACAGAGTTGAAGCAGTTTTTGAGAAGCACTTTTGATGTTGGAAAGAAGGCCCCAGGAAAAGAGAAGTGAGCCATTCGCCTGATCGTCTACAGCTGACCTTGTGGAGGAAACAGGAGCTAAGCCCGGAGAGAAATGCAGCCCCGGGAAGAGAGGAACCCAAGAAGCCTGAACCCTGGTAAATGTCGGCAGCTGTCTTGCTCCAACACGTGGCAATGGACTGTGGTGAGAGAAGAAACTTAATGCTTTATGGCCTGGTAACTGTGGACTTCAAATAAATACCCTTTATAAAGACCAACAAATAAATACCCTTTATAAAGACCAAGCCATTTTTGGTATTTCACATTAGCACCCCTTTGGCTGACTAATACAATGAGTTAAAGGCCTAAAATATTAAAAGTATAAAGCTAACTAGAAGAAAACATGGGAGAATATCTTTGCGATTGTGGTTGGGCAGAGATTTTCTAGGTAGAACATAAAAAGAGCTAACTCTAAAAGAGCAAAATTTAAAACTCCTGTTCTTTGAAAAATAATATTAAGAAAATAACACTGAGAAAAAATATTTGCAATACATATATTCAGAAGAAGAGTCTCATCCAGATTATATAGAGAACTTCAACAGTTCTTTAATAAAACACTTGGACAAGAGACACACCATCACACAAAGGCACACAATCAAATTGCTGAAGAGCAGTGGTAAACAGAAAAATCTTAAAAGCAGCAGAGGAAAAAAAGATACATTACCTACAGAGTAACAAAAATAAGAATAATAGGAGACTTCTTATCAGAAACTATGCAAGTAAAAACCACAATGAGATACCCTGACAATTCACTACAACGGCAATAATGATAGTAATAATAATAATAATATAATAAACTCAGCAACACAAAATATTGGAGAGGGTACTGAGCAACCGGGTCTCTCATTTATTGGTTGTAGGGGTATAAAATGGTACAGTGTATGGTTAAATACACACTTGCACTTCTAAGTATTTATCCAAAAGAAATGAAAACATATGCTCAAGAATGTTCATTGTAGCTTTATTCATAATAACAAACAATTGGAAGCAACTCAAATGTTGGTCAACAAGAGAGTGGATAAACAAATTGTGGTATATTCATACAATGGAATACTACCACTCATGTCCTAATATGTGCAACAACATGGATAAATCCCCAAAATATTGGGCTCAGACATAAAAGAATACATCTTGCATGATTTCATTCTTATAAAGTTCAAGTATAGGCAAAACTAAACTGTAGTTAGGAATCAGAATAATGGTTTCATCAGCAGTGGGGAAAGGGACATGGGAAAACTTTCCAGGGTAATGTGTATTTTCTATTTCTCAATTGAGATATTGGTGTGTGGGTATATACATTTGTCAAAATGCATCAAATTGACCATTTATGGTCTGTGCCGCTTACTATATATAATTATATCTCAATTAAAAAAGCTTAATGGACACATCAACAGCAAACACATTGCTGCTGAAGAGAGAATTAATGAAATGAAAGTAAGATCGGAAGAAATTATCCAGAATAAAGCCCAAAGAGACCAAAGAGTGGAATGTATGAAAGTAAGTAAAGAGACATGGAAAAAAGAGTGAGAATATTTAATATAACTTGTATTTCAGAAGAAATTATCGTGAATGGGGCAGAGGCAATACTTGAAGAGAGAACATTCCAAAACAGGTAAGAGATACCAACCACAGAGTCAAGAATCATAAGAAATTCCAAATACAATAAATGAAAAGAAATCAACACCCTAATGCATCATAGTGAAAATGCAGACCACCAAAGACAAAGAGAAGCCCCTAAAAGCAGCCAGAGAGAAAAGACAGATTACCTATAAAGGAGAAATCATTAGACTAATATCTGCTATATATAACAGCAAAGGAAGTCAAAAGACAATGGAATGATATCGTCAGTTGTTGAGAGAAAACAATTATCAACCTAGACTTCTATATACAGTGAAAACACTGCTCAAAAATGGGGGATAAATAAAGACATTTTCAGGGAAAGAAAAACTGATGATTGTTCGCTACTCATAGATCCTTACTGTAGGGAATTTGAATGGATATACTTCAGGCAGAATGAAAGAGATTTAAAATGGAATTCTGAGATGAAAAAAGAAGTGAAGATCATAAAAAGTGGTAAAAGTGTTTGCAAAAATGGCCCCACTCATTCCCCTCTTGGTATCCATACCTGTTCTAGTTTGCTAAAGGCTGCTGGGAGCAATGTACCAGAAATGTGTTAGATTTTATAATGGGAATTTATTAGGGTAAAAACTTACAGTTCTGAGGCTGTGCAAATGTCCATATCAAGGCATCATCAAAAATGCTGTCTCACCGATGATTGGCTGCTGGTGATCCTGGACTCCTGCCACGGGCAAGACATAATGGCAGCTCTGCCTGTCTGAGTCTCTACCTTCTCCTCCAGGTTCCCGTTCTCCCCAAGCTCAGCTATGGGCAATCAGAAACATGGCTCGTCTCTCCCTTCTCCTCCAGGCCTCTTCTCTTTGAGCTTCAGGCTGTTCCGTCTATTGCATCCTCTCTCCTGGACTGCTCTCTGAGCTCCTTGGGCCCTTCTCTCCATTTCTGGCTTTTTCTCTGTGTCAGCAGCTGTTAGTCCTCCATTTATAAAGGATGCCAGTAAGAGGATTAAGACCCACCCTAGTCACACAATCTAATCAAAGGCCCTTGACAGAAGTGATTTAATCAAGAGTTACCACCTACAATAGGCTTACAAGCACAGGAATGGATTAGCTTATGACCATAATTTTCTGGGGTCCAAAAGAGTCAATCCAGCACAATGTTCCCCTGCAATGTGATTTTACAGCTCCTTTCATTAAGAAGTGGAGTCTATTTGAATTTGGGTTGGGCTTCCGGCTTGCCAAACCCAATGGGTTGTGGCAGAAGTGACACTGTCCCGGTTCTTAGCCTAGGCCTCAAGAGGTCTTACAAACTTCCACTCGTTCTTCTGGGCCCCTGCAACTGCCATGTCACAAGCCCAGGCTAGCCTGCTGGAGGATGAAAAACTACATGAGGGAGCTATGCTAGCTGAGACCTGTTCCTTCCCCAACTGACCTATAACCGGAAAGCAGACTCATATCAGAGCTCAGCTGAGATTAGCTTAACTTGCCCCAGATCAGAAAAACTGCCTAGCCAGACCACAGGCTCAGGAAAAACAGCACATCATTATTATTTTAAACCACTAAGTTTTGAGGTGTTCTTTATGAAGGTAAGAGCACCAACAGTTAACAAGAGCTAACACTTGTATAAATCAATAATATCTTGCAGGTTAAAAAATAAGACAGAAATAAAATATACAACAATAGGTAGGATGGGCATATGAACAGAACTGAAATATGCTAAGATTTTTTTAGTTTATTTTTCTCATAGATTAAGACATCTAGGGGTTAGCATTTTAGAGCTGGATTTATCAAGGACCCAGAATCTCTCCATCTTTCTTCTCTACCATCCCTACTTATGACTGCCATCTTTATGCTTACAAAGTGGCTGCTGCATCCCCAGGCATTGCAGCTGTGTTCCAGGCAGAAAAAGGGTGAGAATGCAATGAGTCTCTCTCTCTCTCTCTCTCTCTTTTTTTTTTGATGAGGAAAAGAGCATCATTCGCACTAGTTCTATCCAGTAGACTTCTGCTTATATTCCACTGGCCAGAACTCCGCTACGGAGCCTGGAAAATTGAGGGTTTTAGCTAGGTGAATTGTTTTCCCAAAGGAAATCAGGATTCTCTTTTAAAGAGAATGGAGAAATACATGTCAGTTAGGCAACTGGCAGTCTCTGCTCTCTATTTTGGAGAAAACATCTTAAGGAATAATTCAAAAGGAAAGACAAAGTGTACTCAGCATGAAGCTTGAGATGCAGCATTGTGCAGGAGGCAAGGGACTGAAGTGAGGCTCCTAGTCCTGCTTCTTCAGCTGACTTACTGGCGGACTGGTCCTCAGTTTCCTCCCTCTTTAAGTCAAGACATTGGAGTAAACCACCCATAAGCCCTTCTCAGAGGCTATGGAGGCTGTGAAGGTAGTTGGCGTTTATGATCGATTCCTTACGTGTAATAGCTCATTTAGAGCTCACAACAAAATGAGAGTAGGTGGCATCCATTTTACACTAGGGGATGCTAAATGTAAGTGGGGTTAAGTAGTGTGCACCGATTCTCACATCTAGAAAGTGGCAGAGCCAGAATTCCAACCAAGATCTGCAAACCCCAAAGCCAGAGGCTCCTTCCCACTGTCCATCCTTTCTCAAGAGGCATAATAAATTCATTCATTTTTATTTACAGAATTTTAAAGTCACACTTTCTAAACCAGTCTTTCAAAGTGTGGCCTGGCGCCACCTGCAGTAGAATCATCTGGGATGCTTTTCACATATGCAGATTCCTGGACTCCCTCCAGATCAATTGAAGCAGACTCTAGGGGAGAGAGGCTAAAATCCAGGAATTTGCGTTTTTGAAAGCTCCCCAGGTAATTTGGAGACACTTTAAAGTTTGAGAGCCACCAATTTTATATTGCGTTATTTTATATTGCATTTTTATGTTGCATTATTATAATTTACAATGCATTGTTCCATTTTAACATAGTTTATTTATGGATCTGTGGCTCAGGGAAATTTCTTCTTAATATCAGGAAAATACAATTTTAAAATAGTCTGTTCCTCCTTCCTGTTCCTCATTTTCCTATAGGACACCGTGGCAAATGGTAAGGAATTGGAGGTGTGTCGGAAGGTTTCCTAACAGGCTCTGTGAGGCAAAGGCGTGGATTAGAGTCACACAGAGCTGGAAAGGGGTGGGCAAAGGAAACGACGTTCACTAAATATTTATCATGTTCCTGACACTGTTCCACACACATTACGTCACTTAAGAGACCCAGGACGTGTGAGTCAATGCTTTCTATTTACAAAGGGAGTAGGTACTGTTATCTCCATTTCAGACATGAGGAACCTAAGGGTTGGAGAAGAACAGCCACTTTCTGAGGTGAATCATTCATTCTTTCACACAATCAATATTTCTTGAGCCCTTTTCTTACCAAGACACCGAGAAAAGAGCAGTGAAAAGGCAGTCTGGGAACCTCAGGTGTCACAGAACCCTGTCTTACCCATCGAAGAAGCTGGACCTGCGTGAGCAGGCTGGGGCTGGAGCCTGCAGCCTGCAGCCTGCTGTCTCCTGGCTTGTCCGCCTGCTGCTGGTGGCCGCTGAGCTCAGCAGTGGCTGCATCCCTCACGGGGTGGTCTGATGGACACCTGCTCCTTACCTGTCCAGAGCAGGTGGTCCAGAGGGGAGGTGCAGATGAGGGGTCTGGAGGGAGGGCCGAGAAGCAGAACTTGAATCTCGATTACCTTGGAAGGTGGGTAGTATGTGCATTTTGTACACGAGGAAACCAAGGCTCGGGAAGGTTAAATGCCTTGCTCTGGGAAGTGTCCAGGTCCCTGCTCCAAGCCCCCACCCTCCCGCTTGACAGCTCATTGAGAACAGTCTTCGCAGGCCGGTGAAAGGCTCACATGGCAGCTCTGAAGAATTTATAAATCGATACTGCAGGCTGCTGCGGATTCCTGCTGCCAACGTTTATTTAATTGTAAGTTCAAATCACACAGAAAATACAATTCTCTCCTTAAAAGGTTCTGCGGAAAAAATGTTCTCTGTTCTATGTAACAGCCTCCTCGGCTGTGTTTGTGTCTGAAGAAAGGACTAGTCTGACAGGAAGAATTACAAATCTGGAGCTCGTTTGGGCGTCCCAGCGGGAAGGTGGGTGGAGCGTCTCACAGCAAATTTAGGAATTCAGAATGAAAACGTAGCCGAGCTTATTTGGGTTTTTAGTGACACCTCGGCATCATCGCACAGGCGTGTCAGAGACAGCTCGGGATGACGCCGACTGCTCTCCCTCCGCGTGGGAGCTGGGTGCTGAGAAGGGGGACCCTCGTCCTCGGGGGGCAGGGGGCCTCCCTCCCCAGCCTGCATCAGGGAGAGGGCAGGGGGAGCAGGCGGTTTGGAGCTCGGCTCTGGGGCTGCTCCGAGCTCCGGGGGGAGGCGGGAGGCTGTTCGAGGGTGGATCTGAGTTCAGGATCTGGGGCCTGAGGCCAGGGTTTGGGAACTTTCTGAGCCTGGAATCTGGGGCCGGGGCTAGGCTGGGGGTGGGCGCTGGGAGCAGGCGGGAGCAGCAGCCCGAGGCGCCCACGACGGCACCGCGGAAGGCTCTCGGGGCGGGGGCTGGTGGCGAACGCTGAGGCGGGGGCGCCCGGCTGCGGGCCCGAGGCCCGGCTCGGGGGTCGGCGCGCGGGGCCGTGAGTGGGGCCCGGGTGGGCCTGGGCTCAGAACCAGCTCCTTGGTTCCTCCTATGAGGAGGCTGAAGAGCGTGGTGGGGGCCACGGCCTTTCCCCGAAAGCGGCTCCAGCGCCGGCACACCCGCCGCCCGCCGCACGCGGCCTCCCCCCGGCGGGCAGGGTCTGGCGCTCCGACCCCGGGAGCGCCGGGGGCGGGGGGGTGGCCGGCGGCCCGGCGCCCGCCGCTCTGGATTGGCTGCCCCGCGGGCTCGCGGGCGGGGCTCTGGGCGGGGCCTCGCTCGCCGCTGGCCGCCGGCGGGGGAGGCGGGGCCTGCGGGAGCCCGGCAGCCAATGGGCGCGCGGCCCCCGAGCAGCTCCAAAGGGCCGAGCGCGGCGGCTGCGGCGGCGGGAGGTGGGGCGAGGCGCGGCTGGCTAAGGCGAGGCGGCGGCGGCCGGGCGGGGCCGGGCCTCAGGCGGCGGCGGGACCATGGAGGCGGCGGCCGCTGCTGCGCGGCCCCGGCTGCTCCTCCTCGTGCTGGCGGCGGCGGCGGCGCTGGCCCCGGGGGCGGCGGGTGAGCTGCGGGGCGCGCGGGCCGGGCCTCTGGCTCGCTCCATCTCTTTCTCAAACATGGCGCGGGGCCGGGGGCGCAGGTGGCGGCGCCGGGGCCGGGGCCTGGCCGGGCCGCCCGAGGCCGCCCCGGTTGCGGGCTCCGCGGGAGGCGCCGTCCCGGGGGCGGGGGCTGCCCTGAGGGGGGCGAGGCTGCCCCGGCGGGCCGAGCAGGGCCGCCCCCGGCCCCCGCCGGCGCCCTCCGCGGCCTGGCCCCGGGGACCCCCGGCCCTCGCGGGTGAGTCCCCGAGGCCCCCGGCCCGGGGCGCGGTCGGACGGGGAGGCCCGGGGACGCGCGGGGAGGGCGAGCATTTAGCCCCGAGGGCCTCCCGGAGCGGCGGGAGGGGGCGTGGTGCGGCTGCGACCCCCGGGGCGCGGGGCAGCCCCTAGTCCCCGCCGCGGCGCCAGCCGGACCCCGCCGAGGGGGGCGGCTTCCCCAGCCGGGGGTCCCTGGACGCGGAGCCGCGCCGCTTTGTGTGGGGAGGAGGCGGCCCCGAGATGTGCGGAATGTCTCTTCTGCGGTGCGCCTGGGAAGCGTTGAAGCGAATCCAGGGACCAGACGGCTCCCGATTGTTCCCGTGCTAGAAACTTGAACGTTTGCTCACTCTGCGGGGTTTGGAAGGCTGGAAGGAGAATTCCTCTGTGCATTGAGCAAACCCTTTTATTTCCTCGAAGAATGTCCGCCAGCGATGGTCCCTTTCCTGGGTGACATCTGCGTAGCTGGTTTTCCCACAGCATTAAATCAGAATGGGGGTATAGGTGGTCTTCTACCCCGGTGGAGGGGAGAGTGAAAAACTTCGTGTTAGCAACCGAACTAACATGCTGGAAACTAATGTATGGGGGCTTAGTGCTAGCAATTAATATACAGTGGAAGGTGACATCAAATGTTAGGGACAAAACGACAGACAAATGAAAAAAAACAACAATCCAACTCAACCCAAGACCGAGGGTGCCAATTATTATTAGCCTTAATCCTAATAGCTCCTGTCTATAAAGAGCTGACTGTGCTGTGGATGCACAGAGTTCACTAAAGCTTGATCTCACCCTCACAACTATTAACCCCTCAGGGCTGGTGGCATTTGCCTCATTGAAGAGGGCTGGAGATAGGATTTGCACCCAGGGCCCTCTGTTTCCAAAGAGACACCAAACTGTCTGGCACAGCCCATTTTTCTTTTTCAATCATCTGATGAGCAGTTCCTCGCTATTACTGAGATTTTGTCCTCACAGTTTAACTATCAGGTTGGTTTCCTTGTGGCTGCCTTCACACTGGGACTACGTTAGAGGCATCAGTGGATTTTTTGACCTTGGTGTGTGTGTGGGGGGCAAGAAAACTGTGGACGGGGAGAGAATCAGTTTAGTTCTGCATCAAATCTAAGTAACATTTCCACACCACTCTTTACTTGAACAGCATAGTTCCCTCTTTTCCACTTAGCGCAGCAGGTAGCAGCATCGGACTTAATTGGATGTATAGAACTTTGCTCCCTGGGAGGAGCCTGCCGGTCAAGGAAAGCTGATCGGGATGCTTAGGACTCCAGGCCCACACTGCTTCAGCTGGTCCACCTGCCGGGCTTGGTTATGTCAGTGTTTCAGCTCACCCTTTTCATATAGGCAAAAGAAGCTCAGATGCTTTTTTAAAATTTATGGTTTGCCTGCCTTATTCACGAACTTGCTGTTGTTCTATCGTCTGGCTATCAATTTTATGTTTCTCTGCCCAGCTTCTGCTCACTTGAACATGAATTTCTCTAGAAAAGTTGGTTCCCTGATCCTTGCACACAGTTTAGTACCTCTATGTCTACATCTATATCCCATGTGAAAATACTGGTTGCTTCCTTTTTGTCATCTCATAACTTTATTTCCTTTGAAAACATGCTTCAAACCCCATTCTTTATATTAATGCCTATTGAATATGATTCTTCCTTTCTTTGTATGAATCACCTAACCCTTTGTATCAGCTGAGTCCTGCTCATCACCCTCAAGTCGAGTTGCTTCTCACTGTTTTTCTCATCTAGTCTTTTCTATGGGCTACTGCCGAACTTATAGTCCTCCACAATCCCCAGAAGGACTTTACAAGATTCCCTGTTTGTACGCAGCACTTAGGGCACACACTGGAGGCTGATGTTACGGCCATCTCCAGATAGCCAACCTGAGGTCCTCTCACTGCAGCAGACCCTCAGTTCCAGTGATTTCTGTCTTCCCACTGTCTCCTGGCTGTTCAGCCTTTTCACTGCATATTTAATTTTGCCCTTGTGGCAGTGGGACGAGGGACGTTCTCAGCCTGCCTTACTGCTTCAGTTCTTCTTGACCTCTTTATCCTCCTGAACGGAGTAGCACTCTTACAGTCTGTGTTGTCCGCGTCTGTCCTCTTGCACTGATGTTGAGCTATATTCTTGAGTATATTATAGGGACCCAGAGGACAAGGACCGTGTCTTTTATTTCCTTTATGCTGTCAGAACCTAGCACTGTTTTGTATTCTGTTCACTTAAATGTTTGTTGATTAAATGAATTCCATTTGATTGAGAGTTCCTTTAGTACTTGCTTCCTTTAGTATTCTTACTGTTATATGTGAATACAGTTTATGCATTCTTAATTTATAAATCTACGTATATAATCAGGAAAAGTGTGGTGAAAAAAACCGTTTTTATCATTTTTAATGATTAGTCCCAGCTCCACCTCCAGTTAATGCCGGAATGCGGTTGTGAGGATGCAGTGAGGATGAAGTGAGAAAGTTTGAGTTGAAGGCTCCCATTTGGTATTACTGATGTTCACCTAGCAGTCCCCTCTCCCCACATGTCTTTTGTTTGATCAGACATCTTTTCTGATTGCTTGGTATCTTTGTGCCAGTTGTTAAAATATTTTTATCACCATCCCTCAGAGAGACATTGGTATTCAAAGAGGGAAATGACTAGTGTAGGGTGGTGTGATTGGGAAGGCTTTTTGGACCCTTTAGGAAGGGTGGCTAAACTACAGAAGGGCAGAGGGGGATTCGATGAGTGTCAGCGTCTCTGTGTGAGCCGTGTCCCCAGCTGTCCTGGCACCTCCTCCAGGCCAGGAAGCACAGCTTTTGCTGACCGGCTGGTAAGTTACTCTTTAGACTTAGGTTCCTCATTCTGTGCGCTGGGGTTTGGAGGTGTTAATCCCGATTATTTCCCCCCATTCCTAAGAACTCTGCGTGTATGACAGGAAACAAAACAGGTCATCTAGGTGGGCTGAGTGAGGGAGAATACCATTGTGGGGTGCCCATGGGGCCGGGTGTGCTGAGGACAGAGTGGCGAGTGGTGGTATCGCTTCAGTGTGCCAGTGGGAACACAGATTCGGGGGAGCAGGTGAGTTTCTCAGGGTCGCAGAACAAATGGAGGGCAGAGTTAGGAACCTTGCTTTTTTGATTCCAAGTCTTGTGCCCTATAAGGCACTTTAAAATGTGAAGGACCTGGAGGTGGGGCGGAATGGGGTTAATGGATGGCTTCCCTAAGTGAAGTTGTTTTGAAATCCACTGAACTTAGGGAAGGTAGCTTCTCAAGTTGAGGGGGAGGGGATATGACCACAGGATATGAAGGGAAAGGCTGGTATCTTTTTTCTGGAAAAAGGACCTGGTGTAGTATTTATTGATTGAGAAAAGTGGGCTTAGAGTAGCATGGAAGATGGTGAAACAGTCTTGGATAAGTCGAGTTCAGTTGAATTGGAGTGTAATTGAGGTCCATGGTGAAATCTAGACTTTTATATGGCTGACTTTGTTGTTGAAGTTAAATGGGAAACCAACATGATCAGAATAATCATGGGGAAACAGTCTTGCTCGTGTCTGGGGAGATGCCTGTTGGGAGGTTTTAGGCCTGTTGAAACAGTTGCCCAGATGCAGCACCATTCGCTGTCACAGCATTGTACTGTAGCAGATGTGTTCACGTCTACTGAGGTGGGTTTTGCAAATGCCATTATCCCACGGATGGCCCTTTTAATGTGAGCGCGTTGCTCTTCAGACCACGGAGCCCTGAGTCCCCCTCAGATGGCGACAAACCGCACCTTTCACTGTTCTGGCTTGCTCGTGGCTTATATAATGCAGTGTTCTCTGAACAGATGGACTGTGGTTTGGTATCATGTGATTGGGTCATGTCTTAGCTTTCTGCTTCTGGAATTGAGGGCAGATGCTGGCATGTTTCTAAGGGATTTTTATGCTTTGTCTCAAGGAGCTGGCTCTCTCAAACTTTTGGAGACTTCTTACAATTTATGATCTATCTTGACCCAGCAAAACTTCAATACGTAGGATAATTTTTAATGCCTTTCTCAATTGTATTTTCTCAATACCAAATTCAGGTAGTCTCGGTAAACTTTAAAATTTGCTGCCACTCTGAATTAGGCCTAGTTTTAGCTGTATGGTTTGGCTTCAGCCCAGATAATGCAGGTCAGTTTCTTGTGGTCATCCTTCTTTGGTATAGATTTGGGGTTGGCTGACTTGTAGGTTTTTGCCTTGGGCACTGTTTTCCCAAACTCTAGTGGGGTCAGTCTGATTGGCTTTACAGGTCCACTTTTATAGATTAGCTCTGTAAACCTGCTTCCTCATTCTGGCAATCCGAAAGCCATGTACCCCATAAAGAATGATTTAACTGTGACTTGCAGGGTATGCACACAGGTTGCTTTGACATTTCTTGAAGACTCAGTGATCCTTGTCCCACTTTATTAATCTGAAGGGAATATATTATAAGAGTGTGCCAGGCATTCCGCCTTCCTTGTCTCAGGTAATTCTCATCACAGTCCTGGGTGGTAGTTGTATAACACTTGAAAAGCTTCTTTCTTATTTACAGGTTAATTTCCAAAAAACTCTTTTAAAGTCCATTTGTTCCCAAGTCTTGGTGGCCAGTGTTTATTTATCTAAGTCAAGCTAAGCTCAGGAGATAATGGTAGAATTTGATGACCTTGGTTCTAACCCCAGATTCTCTTCAGCTCTCTTAACCATTATTGAGATGATAGCATTTTGTTGTTCATCCTTTAATCACAAAGGAATCCACTTAAACAGGGAAGACATTGCGTCAGGTGGAACAGATGTAGGCTAACGGAGACTCAGCTTGCTGTGGCTCACTCTTCACTTCATCTGCTGTGGGTAGGCAGGATTTTGCCCAGAGTGGAGCCTAGTTTGTACCTCTGAAAGTTTGTAAATAGAATAGCTTCTGTGTTTCCATTTTACAGCCAGGAAACTGAGATCATGCTCTTAGGGAATGGCAGAGCCTGCCCTTGAACCTCCAGGGTGTGTGTCTTTCCTGTACATCATGCTGTTTTCATGCACAGTAACTACATGGTGGTGTTCACTTCTGCAGTAAGATTTTCACACACACCCCCTTTTTTAATAAACCATGAGCATTTGCTTCAGCTTGTCTTCATTGCGTTCTGCCTCTTCCTCTGCAGCTCCAGGTTACTCAGATGCTTGCAGTCTTTCTTTGACATTGTATTTTTAGGTAATTTGGATCTCACTGATAATGAGGCAGTGATAGTTGACCGTTCACCATTTGTACTGAATAGAGAAAAGAAAAAAGCTATCACCAGCCATCATGAACATTTTGGCTTTGCCTCCCCTTCCCCCTGCAGGTCTTTTTTTTAGTACAATAACCCCATTCTTTATTCTTTCTAATTTCCAGCAGTTTTCTTTAGCAAAGAGCTTCAGCATTTAGAAGAAATAGCTTGTTTAATCTTGGCAAATATTTATAAATGATCAGCACTGTGGGAAGTGTAGAAAAAGGAAGAGGTAGATTTGCTTTCAAGAAATATGAAGCTGGGGAATTAAGATGAATACAAATTCAGTAATAGCAGCCCCAGGGACTACTCGATAGAGATGGTAAGACTTGATCCCTGAGCCTGCGAGGGCTGAAGATTTAAGGGGAGCAGTGGAAGTTCATTGCGTGAAGGGTGGGCTCAGGGAATTGCATGCCCTGAAAGCCAGGTGGGTGGGTGGCCTCTGGAGAGGGTGGCTACCTTGAGTGAGGCGGGCTTGATCCCACAGCCCTGGGGATGGAGCTCAGGGTGGCTCTGAGAGGAGCTGGGAGGAGGGCCATGTCGATTTGTCCTTTCCCCACATGTTTGCGGGGCATCCTCCTCACCTCCTCCAAGTCTCTGCTCAGCTGTCACCTTTTTCTCAGGAGGCCCACCCTGACCACTGTAAACAAATTGCCACCTGTTTCTGTTTTGATCCCCCTTTTCCTACCCTACTACTTCTTCTCTTTTCTTTCTCTTTTTTTGTCTTATCACCTTCTAACATACTATATTTACTTATTTTCACATTGACTGACTTACTGTTTATTGTCTCCCTACTAGAGTGCAAGCTTCCTGAAAGAAGATATCTTTGTTTTTGTTCACTAATGTGCCACAAGTTCTAGGCACTCAGTAAATATTTGTGGCATGGCAGTAAGTCTTAGCAGTAAAAAAGTGGAGTACAACAATTGAGGACTCCAGAAAGAAAAAGGGCATGACTGCAAAATGCCTTTAACGAATAAGGAGTTTGGCTAGAGAACAATTGAGGGGAAATGAATTCTGGTTTGGACATGCTGAGTTTCAAGTGAAGATGGGATAGCCTAGTAGAATTGCACAGTAGGCAGCAAAGATAAAGTACTGGAACTGGTTGGAAATGTTCCATAGAGCCTTAGGCAAAGAAAGGATGGTCAGCAATCGCCTTCCACCTCATGCGCTTCCTTTCTGGACTCCAGAGCCCTCCGAAGCCGGCTTAAGTGGGGTATTTATTTTGAGCTTGAAGTCGTAGCTGGATCTGGAGCCCTGCTCAGTTCACAGGCATATTCTTTCTTCTTGGGTTACTGGTCCATGGCTGTCTCCCTCCCCGCTCCCTCCCTCCCACCTCCTGATGCCCTGCCAAAGAAATATATGTCGAGAATTAGTCTTGATCTTCTGCTGGCACTTCAGTGAGCCTTCAGGCTGTGCTGCTCTCTGCTGAGATAAGTTTGACCTCGGGTATCTGCTCTGGTTCCTGGCCATGGTAGAAGAGAAGAAGTTTCCTATTGGTTTGCACCACTGGTCATGGGTTGCTGATGTTACTGGTGTCACCTTTACTGTCACCTAGACTTCCCTGGTGGCTGTCTTGTTAGATGCATCTCATGCTGCTGTTCTTCTCCTTTGACCAAACTTTGGTACAGTTGGATCTCTAGGCCATTTTATTTTTCTCTTTGATTTGATCTAACTTATGTCTGCTTTCCTTCCAATTTTAAAGGCAGATTCAATTCATGTGACTTGACAGCCAGGAATTTAATAAAATTTTTGTTTATAGGAGTGGGTATAAGAGCTTCCACATGTTTGTCGGGAATTAGGTTCTAATTAGTGTATCTCTTTGGGACTCGCTTTTCAAAGGAGGCTAACACCTAACCCATATTATGGTTATGAAGATAATGTGAAATGGCCTAGAACATAGCCTGACATCAGCAGTTATTCGATTAGTGGAATAATTATGCATTTAAATAAATGAAGGACTGACTTGGAAGAGGAAATACATGTCCATGTGATGGAGCACTGGATTAATTGGTAGACCGAGGCAGGCCTCAGCTCAGTATAAGGAAGGGCATTCTATCAGTGAGAGTTGTCATGAAGTAGAACATTGAAAGTTGGTATGTTCCCTGTCGCTGGAAATACCAAGTAGAGTCTGGATGACCCCCACGTTGGAGAAGTTGTAGAAGGAATTTCCTGCATTAGGTGAGATGTTGAACTTGATTATCTCCAAGCTCTGGTTCTGTGCTCTTAGGGTATGGTCCAGGCTTCCTTGCTCATTACTGGTTTTAGCTAGCATCTACGCCCTCTCTCCCTAGCATCTAGGGTCTCAAGATGAGCACAGTTCTGTAGCTTTTTTATTGTATGGAGAAATTTATTCACTCATTGGATTTACTCTAGCCATTTTCCAAATGGCTAGAATAAAAACATGCAGTAAGATCAAAACGAATGACCAGGAAAGATAAGAAGAAATAAGTAAAAGGGAAGAGAACAGTTATTTTCAGCTCTTAGCTGAGGAATGCTTTAACAGTTGAGTACAATACTCTGAGTTTTCTACCTGTGAGGGCAGGCAAATAAGGGAACTGGTAGTTTGTATAGGTCTCTCTCTGCCTTTTATTGAGAATTCATGAAGAGGCTGCTACTTTCCTTAGTAAAATGGAGCCTCAAACACCAAGATTGCAATAGAGGGAGACTCCAAATGGTGGGGGGTGGCTGGACCGAGCAGCCCTGATTCTGGTTCTCAGGATTCCTCATCAACATGGATTGGGAGTTCAGTGTGCTACTGCCTCTACCATCTTTTTTCTCCACTTTAAGGTACTGATCTAAGTACGGACACACTGGTCTTTGCGTAGTGCCAACAGAACGGGTGAAGGCCAGTCCGTTTAAATCAAGCTGTGCTAAAAGCTTGACTAGATGCAATGACTAGAAAGCAACATGAAACCATTCAACCTGGCTTTAAAAGAGATTTTCTTCATGTCCTTTTCCTTTGGCCTGTTTTCCCACTTGGCAGACGTCGTCTTAGTACTGCCACCAAACAGCCACCTTTCTTCAGACAGGCCCAAGACAGCAAGATCCAGAGACCAGGTGTGCTCTTGCTTGGGTTTCCTGTTTGCAGCTGCCTTGTTTCTGGGTGACGGGCTTTGGGAATGATGGCTTCTTTTAGGAGTGGCCACGCTTACCCACACGGCGTGGCCCTCCTGCACTGCTTGCACAGTAACCCCTGTGGTCATAGAAAATTGGTCTACATTCGTCAGCACTAGCGGTCTGCTTTGTCTAGCTGACGACGCACTGCCTCCTCGGGGATAAACACACTTCCCCCTGCTCTTGAGTAGCGTTTATTATAGAAGCCTTTGTATAAGGGACATTAGGAAATAAAACGACTGATCTGGGTTGATCACTCTCCCTAAATTGTAGGGATTCACTTTCCTTTCTTATTCTGAAGTTACTGAACTACTTGAGGTCTGTTCTGGTGTTTCCTCGTACTGACCAACAGGGCTGAACCTCCTTATTTTTGTTCCCTTGCTTTGGGATAACCATTCTATCTAGGTTTCCTAGGTATGAACCCCACTGATTATATCAGAGTATATATTTAGAGTTCTAGGACACCTTGTGCAGGCATCCTGTTACATTTCTACAATATAAGGTCTTTAAATATGCATTGAAATACAGATAGCTGCCATGGGAAAACTCCAAAAACAAATGGCTTTTTCTACTAGAAGTTAGGATTGATGTACACATTTGGGAGTGCTAAACATGGAGGAAATAAGTAAGCCCAGGAGGAATACAGAGATGGAAAAGAACGAACCGTGGCTTCTCCTGCATATATGTATGTGTATATATATGGTTGGTTGTTTTTTTTTTTTCTTGATGTATTCATTCCTAAATCAAATCATAATGTGCTCTAATTGAGTCTCTTTGTTTAACACATGGCTGTTGATTTGAGTACTTTCTCCAGTTGAAAAACTGACAATTTAATTTTATTATTCAATGTGCTACAGATTTAGACAAAAACACCAAGATTGTGTATTTCCTTCAGCCATAATTATATATAATTATTTTACCAAAATAAACAAGTTAAAGTAATTTAGCTATTTTATCTCATTACACATTTGGAAAAAGAAATACAAATAAGAGGCCAGAGATTGCTCATGTTTCTCAATGAGGAAAGATCATTTCTGGTTGTCAGTTGCACCAAAGCAATGCAGAATTGCTCTTGGTAAAGAGTACTGAAAACGTAGGAAGGAAGCTGAACTGGAAATAGGTTAGAGTGATTTTTAGTGAGTGACAGTTTTCATGAATGTGGGGGACCTGTGCAAGTACAATTTGTAGGATAGTTCCTGGCATATAGAAAACATGCAGTAAATGATAACTATTATTAAGAAGATTGTTTTTCATGGACTCATGGAACTTTGAGACTGGTGGGGACCCATCACTAACCGTGATTATCGTTTTGTCTAACTGCTTTATTTTACCAGGCAGAGAAAGGGAGCCTCAGAAGTCATGCGGTGTTTTGGGGGTAGTACAGTCTGCTAATGACAAAATGCTTACTCTGTGCCTTTTCCTTAATTTGATAGAGTGTGACAGTTTGAAGTTCTTTTTTGAATCCCAAAAAGAAAAGGATTATATTCTTCAAGTAATCCATTCCTGTGGGTGTGAGGCCCTTTGATTGCGTTGAGGGACCTTTGATTCGATTACTAAATAAGATCACTTTAGGGCTTTTGATTGGGCTACATCAGTGAGGTGTGAGTCAGCTTGGGGGTCTCTGCTCTCTTGCTGGGTCTGATATAAATGGAGACACACAGAGAGACAGACACAGGAGAACGCTTCCATTTTTGATCCTGCCATGTGAGAGAAAGAAAAAGAACTCCAGGTTTACCTACAGCTGCTTAAAGGCAGAGAGGCCCTGAGAGACTGAGAGAGGAGGCCCAGAAAGAGAGATGCCCACAGCTGAGCTCTGGAGATAGAAGATTCAGGAGGGGAGGCAGGGACCTCAGCAGAGCTTCGTGGCCATCTTGCTTCTCCGTGTGGCAGGACTCCAGGGTGACCATACTTGACTTGGGTGAGGAAGCATCTCTGATGATGCTTTGATTTGGACATTTCACAGCTTCGGAACTGTAAGCTTTTGCCCTAAATAAAATCCTCATTATAAAAGCCAACCCATTTCTGGTACTTTGCATTGACAGCCCTTTGGCAAACTAAGACACAGGGTATCTGCAGATTTCTTTTATTCTGCAGTTTGCTCAGGGTTTTTTGTTTGTTTTAATCCTGATTAGGTGTTAATTTTGTCATTTTTTCAGTTGATATCAAGATGATACATGTGCTGGTTACAGTTATCTGAACTGCCAGACTCTCTTCCTGCACCTGTATACAGTACCTTTGTCTGTTATCTCCCTGGAATGCTCTTGCTTTCTTCCTTAACTTTTCTGAAGCCTCAGTTTTGGGGTCCTCTTTTGAGAAGTTTCCCTCTTCTGTGTTCTCACAGCTTACCTTTTATCAGCGGTGTGCTTTCTGCTACGTTACATTGGAAACTCCTTGAGAGCAGAAACCTCAATCTGCCTGAAACCTGCGTGGTCATGCAAGGTCTCTTGAGGGGTATTCTTTCTTCCCACCCAGGTTATATGTACTACCCTTTTCTGGAGAAGGTACTCAGACCCCACTCTGCTTGTAAGCTTGCTAACTGCGCAGCGCCGTGGGCTCATTTCCTCACCGGCTCTGGCAGGGCTCCTGCTGTTGGCGGGGCCAGGTGCGCTTCTTCTCTACCTTTAATTCACAGGCAGCTGGTGGCCAGTTACCACTTCCTTCCATTGGCGTGCTGGGGGAGGGCACCAGACCTTCTCTACTCATCCTTCTTTTTTCTTTCTTTGCTTTTAGAATAAACCTAGATTATGGTGTAACCCTCAGGGCACTTCTCTTTCCTCATCTGTGAAATAAGGGACTAGGATCAGATAATGATCAGGTTTCTGCTGGCATGAGCATTTTATGGTTAATAAGTTAGTTCTTCACTAGTTAGGGGCATTAGACATATTGACAAACTGGATGTATTTTGGGTTGGTACTTAAAATATTTATCCCTGTAGGTACCTCCCCTGCTGCTATGGTGACGTTCTTGGGCTTGTCCTCTTTGGTCATATTGCTGAACAACTGTGTGTGTGTGGAGGGGTGTGCCTGTGGATGGAGAGAGAGAAGAGCTAGTGCGAACGGCCATTGCTTCATGTGCTTGCAGTTTTCTTTGTATTCTATGAGGTTGCGTCCTAGAGCTGTGTAAGGGTTATCTGTGATTCTCTAGAACAGGGACTGGCACATAGTAGGTGCTAATTAATATTTATTGCATGAACGCATAACAGAATTTTGGGGCATTTTATTACGTGCCAGGCACTATGCTAAATATTCTGTATACTTTGTTTCAGTTAATCCTCAAACCTTCTGAGCCTGGCACTGTTATCTCTTAACTTAATAGATTTAGGAAGCAGGCTCAAGTAAGTTAAGTGCCGGACAGGATTACTCAGCTGCTGACTGGCAGAGGCAGGACTTGAGCTTAAGTCTTTTTGTCTCTGAATTCCATGAGCTTAACTGCTATATTCTTGTAATACCCACTAGTCAAAACAAAGCTACTAAGAAACCTGTACAAAAGCTTGCCTAGATTGGGAAAAACAGAAATTCAGTTACTGCGTTAGCATTTACCAGCAGAAATAGAAGTTTCCCCACTTCTTTTCAGGGGCTGGGGTTCGGCAGAGTGCACACACCTGCTCTGTGTATTGACATGCCCCCTCAGCTCACTGGTGCAGGGCAGAGACGAGAAGGTCACTTGGCAGGAGCACAGCAGTGACCACACGTGGACAACTTTGCTTCCTGCCCTTAAGTCAATGGTAGGGCTGTTTTCCTGTCAAACTTTCTTCTAAAATATCCATTTTAGCAGCCCTATACTATTCTATTTATAATTATATCGTAATTGACTCCATCACCGTCCCATTATCATACATATGTAGGTTGTTTTCAATCATGAAATACGGTAATGAACATCTTTGTGCTTATGTCTTTGTTCTCATTTCCTGTTTCCTTAGACTAAATTCTAAGAAGTAGAATTACTGGATTAAAAGGTATAAACTTTGTAAAGATTCTTACTAAATCTCACCACGTTATTTTCCAGAAAGAACATAAAGTTTTGAAATTGGTATGAAGTGGCCATTCTCCTTAGGATAAGTATGCTGAGCTGGAGTTTTGAAGAGAGCATAGAGAAAAGGAATGGAGCATGGAGATGCATCTAAAAGTTTTTTTTATAACTGAATATGTGTCATATGCTCACAGTTTTCAAAAGTTAAAAAGTGCAAATGGATGTATGGTAAAAGTTTCCTCTCACCTGCTCCCTTTCTTGGAAGCCTGTTGTGTCCTTCTGAGGAGATCCTTTGTGAAGTATGCAAGCCAATATGCATATGCATTTCTTGTAACGTGACTATTACCATGGCATATATACTATTCTGCACTATGTTTTTCACTTAATACATCTTAGACATCAGTCTACATCAGGACATAAAATGAGAGTAGAGGCTTTTGGTTCCAACTTTAATTCTATGACAAAATTTAAGTTACAAAAATTGGACATTATGTGGGATTTTGTACCCATTTCTCCCTCACTCTCCCCTTACTACCCTGGATGGTTAACAGTAAATGCTGTCGACCCTTCTAAAATCTGTTGTTAAATTAGTTTCCCAAATCTGCAAAGTAGATCTTTACCCTGTACTTGTGTAGTTTATCTTGAACCTAAATGAAGATCTTTATACTAATCATCCCTATTAATTCATCTTGCCATTTAGGCAGCCCATTCTTTTCTTAATTTATCTTGCCATTTAGGCAACCCATTCTTTTCTCTGTTATCAGTTAACATATTGACTAATTCCATGGTGCCTAGAAGACTGGAAAATGGAGGTATTATGAGCAAAACAGTGACTGAGAATTTAGGAGGGACCCTCAATCTCCCAAGATGAGGTAATGATTTTATAAATGATGCTTCGTAGGTGTTTGGAAGGTGGCGGGCATAAGCGAAATTCATCTGGAGAAAGAAAAGTCTGGAAAGTCAGACTTTTATTCTGAAACTCTAAATAGGGGATAAGATATCAGGACTAGAGGAGAATTGACTTTATGTTGTATGATGCTCTGTATTTGTCAATCTCACTGTGGCATTATTGCTGCAAGGTAACCCAAGAGAGTTGAGTTGAGAACAGTGGGTGCTTTGGGCTGCAGGGAGCTGGTGGTCAGGCTTTTAGGTCGTCTAACAGAGACATGCAGCATGAGAAGGAAGAGGAACCGTGTGGTATGCTTTCCCGCAGAGGGGAAGAGGGAGAAGAGGAAAGAGGAGAGCCTCCTCAAGAGCCCAGTGGGACATGGCATTGGGAGTGGAGCGGACAGGGGAAGGCAGATTGCTCCGTGTGGGGGAAGAGGTGGGAGGGTAACAGGGGTTGACATTCGTCCCTAGAAGGATTTGTTCTAGCTTCTAACTTTTGCCTTCACCTTTGCCAACAGTGGTGTGATCTGCTTTTAACTGAAGCTAAACAGATTGAACAAAGGGCATGGTGCATGTTAGGTCCTTGACCTGCCTGGTGGTGCATACTTGTAGTGTTGGAAATGCTCTCACTGGGCTTAAAGTGGTGGTGTGCTCTGGTGGCGGGGGTGGGGGGAAGGTCAGAAGCACTGAAAAGACTGCAGTTCAGTCTTCGGTGAGAGAAATCTGCACCCCCTTCTTGTCTCAGCAAGAAGGACCTAGGAGTCTCTCCAAGGGTCTTGCAAGGGTACCAGGGAGAGTAATGAAGTATTGGGGTAGTCCGGCTTAGAGGATGATGCTGTATTCGGTTTTGACCTAATGGATCAGCCAGGCAGAATGTTTCCCGGAAAGTTTGGAGCACTGGCGAAAGCCTAGGGCAGGTGTGGAAGTGTAGCTCTGAGATGTGGCAGAGGGCTGAGTGCAGAAGTGCAGTGTCATGCATGGAACATATGTGGCTGTGTCTCAGGTCCTGAAAAATCTAGGAGAGAACATTGCCGTAAGGGCATCACTAGGATTTCAAAGGGACATTTATTGGTAGAGTTCTGGATCGCGGGAAGGTGGGCGATGGAAAGAGAGGCCAGATTTCAAGGGCTGACAAGGGAAAGATGCTCCTGAAGTTCATGCAGAAAAAGAAGTCTTGTGGATACTCTCACTCCTCCGGCAAGCGTTCCTCAAATACCAGTTTTAATGAGATGTCAGTTGTCTTGTTCACTCGAAGATAAGGTTAACATTATGACATTATTGAGATTTTCATTAAATGGTTTTCTAAACCAGTTATTGCTGGAAGTAGGAACGGAAGAGAGTCATTGCGTATTTACAACTACATTTATTGCTCATGAACTTAAAAATTGTGCTACAAAGTCTTGACCGAAATAATGCTTGTAGCACATATACGGTGTTTGCTATTAGGCTATTGTCTTTTGAACATATCGTGCCTGTATTTCCATCTGCTCTGATGAGTTAAGATCCCTGTATTTTTCACTCTTTCAATACTTTATGCAACTTCTGCTTGAACAGTGTGCCCTGAGGACATTTGGCCTGAAGGAGATCTGAAGAAGCAGCAGTGAAAGCCTAGCAATGGTATCTGTTTAGACCATGGTTATTCATGATGCAGCATGTTTATCATTGCTTTTAGAGTATCTTTTAAATGAGAATATTTTTAAAATTCTTGTAGGCCACTCTTAGTTTCCCCTTACTCTCCCAGTATACTTGTGACTTTCTGTTTGGGAAACATTGCTTTAGCAAATATTTTTGTGATCACTATCTAGGGGTGTAGGATTCAAAGATGGGAAAAACGAAACATGAAAACTTGGCCCTTCATAACTAATGGGAGACCCTTAGGTATAAACAGATTGATTTGTGCTCTCCTGAAGGTATGCACAGAGGGAACATGTTGAGAGGAGCTACCAGTTGTCTTAAGGGTAAGGGAGAGGTGTGGAGCACTCATGGAAAGAATCTTGTTTGAATGGATCTTAAAGGATGAGGGGCAGACAAGCGAGAGTGGGTTTAAATGAGGGCAGATAAGGCAGAGTGGTAGCTTGTGTACAGAGCAAGGTCACGAAAGACGCAGTCACCAAAGTGGTGAGCCGCACGAGGCCAGGAGGGCATTTGTAGTGTGCGGAACTGGCAGGAAAAGTCTTAATTGTGCTGTGAGGTGTTTAGCCCTTATCTCATACACCCTGGGGGTGCCTTGAAGGTCTTAGAACTAGGGCAGTATTCCTGGTAGTATTTTTTTTAACATACAGCATTACCACATTGTGTGTGTGTGTATATATATATTTTAGAGGTACGGGGGGCCAGGGATTGAACCTGGTGCTCAACCACTGAGCTACCTCGGCTCCCCTGAGTTGGCTCTCTTGCTTGTTTTGCTTGTTGTTTGTTTTTTTGTTTTTATAGGAGGCACTGGGAGCTGAACCCGGGACCTCCCATGTGGAAAGCAGGCGCTCAACCCCGCTTGAGCCACATCCGCCCCCCACCACATTGTTTTCTAATGTTCCCCTTCACTGGACAGCAGGACTCTTCAAGGGCCAGGGCTAGGTTACTAACCTTTGTCTCTTCAGCTTTTGGTAGAGAAACTGATAGAATGAGTGCTTAGAAAACCTTGGCTTACTGAGTAATCATGAGGAGAGGGGTTAGGAGAGAATGATGAAAGTGTCACGTGGTGGTGGGTTTAGTCTGTGAGTCCCAGACCCCTTTGTGGTTCTGTTAAATGCATGTACATGTAACCTTTGACCTCTAGTTTCATGGGATTCATGTACCTCTGAAGCCAGGTAGGCCATGGGTTCCTGGTTCAGATTCCAGGGCTCCCCAAATCACCATCAACGCTCACCTGGAATAGCAATGGTCTCTTTTAACAGGACTTTAAATATTAGATTATGATTGGATCTCTTTCCTGTACTCTTCTTGTTCCCTTCGTGCTTGGAAGGGGTCACATCAAGTCACTGAACTATCTATGATGAAAGGAAAAAAAATTATAATGGTGAAGGTAAACTGGTTTGTAAAGATAATCACCAGATATGCTAATAAAATAAGCATCCAGGAAACTGCTGCTCGAGGAGAACCTGATGTTCCTGAGTTTGAGTTTAGCAAATGAGTCAGGGGTCCCCCAGACCACCTTCAGGCATGATGAGTGCTAGAAGGACTCACAAGATCCAGAACAGCTATTGTACTCACGATTATAGTTTATGACGGCAGAAGGATGCTGATTAAAATCAGCAAAGGGCAAAGGCACATGGGACACAGTCCAGGAGAGGACAGGCACTAGCTTCCAGGGGTCTTCTTCCAGAGAAGTATGTCGTACAGATGCACTTAATTCTCTCAGCAGCAGTGAGAAGTATTGTCGAACAGGGACCCCCCCCCCCCAAGCCTTCGTGTCCAGGGTTTTTATTTGGGGTCAGCCATTGTAGGCACACAGTGTCTACGTGACTGACCTCAGCTACTGAGAATGCAGCTGCTCAGAGCAAAAACAGGCATTTCCCATAAAGCACATTGTTAGCATAAACTATCTGATCAAACTTGTACCACGCGCCCAAGACCTCTGGCACACAAAAACATTCATCAGGTAGATCATTCCAGGGCCTCAGAGCTCATCTCCCAAGAGCAGGCCAAAGGTGAGTCCTGGAGAGAGGCCTTTCTTGACCGTGCTATGGGGTTTGAGCAGCTCAGGCCTCCTGAGGCAACCCCGCCCTGTGTGGCAGGGTAGCTGTTCAGGGAGCTGCATTCTGGCCTGTCTGCCCTGCCTCTCCTTTTGTAGATGGGCTGGAGCTGCCTGGTCTCACCTTAGATGCCATTCCACATTCCTGGACTCCTCCTTTTCCCTTGCCAGGGAGCAGTTGGAGAGTTTGATTGGGTGGAAGGACGTACTTGTGCTTTGCAGCCTGATGAGACCAAAGTGAAATGTAAGCTCCCACTCTAGCATTCAGTCAGTAAGTTTCTTGAATCCTCCTGTGCCCTGGGCATGGTGCTAGACTGGATTCATGGAGATGATTAACATGGGTCTCTGGCCTCAAGTTGCTTATAGTTTCATAAGGGCGAAGAAACAAACATCGTGATGCTTGCAATACTGGTGTCTTTGTGTGTGTGCTTTGGAGAGCATGGCCGGGGGCCGGGGGGCATGTTGTGATAATTAGAGGAAGACTTGCCTGATGAGGTCACACTTGGAGTTGAGCCGTGAAGATTGTGTGGACGCGCGCTGGCACGGGAGCTAGCGTTCCTCCCGGCGGTTGTGTAGCCATGCTGCTTGTGCGGGTGCAACATATTTTTGCCGGCGCAGATTGGCTTTGCTGGGAGAGTTCCCCAAGCCTAGCTGCGAGATGCATGTCCTTCTTGAGGTGTTCACCAAGGGGAAAAGAGAGTGCCTGGCTCAGTATGAATCTGTTTCCATACTCCATTACTATCAATCCACCTAATGGCATTTCCCAACGACAGTGAATCGGTAGTCGTGTTTTCACACCTTGTTCCCCAGTGGGAGAGACTGAATGCATAATCTGGGGCTTTGTTTCAAATGGGATGGCAAATGCTTGCCTTACCTTGATGAAATTGCGTGTAACAAACAAAGTTTCTATACTTGGAAGTAGAACATTTTTAAGAAAAAAACCTGGGTCCAAATTTTGCCCTATTTCTTTGGGCTCTTACATGTGGTTCTCAACAGATTTCAGAGCTTCTGAGTGCATTGGTGAGTTTTACTTTTTAGCAGTGTACAGAAATTGTATGATTATAATGGGATTAGGAATGTATTATTATAGTGAATATTGGATAATTTCAAACTCTTAACCTTGAGAGCTTTTTTCTAATAGAATCTTGTTTTCTTCCAGCATTACAGTGTTTCTGCCACCTCTGTACAAAAGACAATTACACATGTGTGACAGATGGGCTCTGCTTTGTCTCTGTCACAGAGACCACAGACAAAGTTATACACAATAGCATGTGCATAGCCGAAATTGACCTAATTCCTCGAGACAGACCATTTGTGTGTGCACCGTCTTCAAAAACTGGGTCTGTTACTACAACGTATTGCTGCAGTCAGGACCATTGCAATAAAATAGAGCTACCAACTGCTGGTAAGTTGTGTAAGATTTTTTTTTTTTTTCTTCATACTGTAGAAAAGCTTTGAGCTTGTGGTTTTAGAACTCCCGGGGATCTTAGACATCATCTGGCCCAGCGTGTTCAGCTTATCCATAGCTGCAGTTGTGTGAGAATGGCCAAGAACCTGACTCCTGGGTGTGTGCTGTGTGAGAAGGTGCTTCCAGGATAGACTTTCTCTGAAAAGAGAATTCTGGCAAAACCCTCTGTAGTCATGTGTCGTCAGGGTCCTCGCTTTGTCCTCAGTGTAAAGTTGAAAGGTGTCCTCTTACCTTTCAGAACAATCAGCAGCTTCTTAATGGACAGTGATTGAGGGCAGCACTAAATAAACTGTCCAGGTGCCTTCATTTTGTAAATTCACCTTGCTTTATGATCTTTATGTATAAATTATTATATATGAGTTTTAGATTTTTGGTCCTTCAGCCATAATTTACATTTTAAAATGTACTGTTGGAGCCAAAAATTTTAAGGTTTCATAAACTGTCATGATGAGATTAATTTCAAGGTTCTGTATTTAACTCTTCATAGCCTCCAATTCCTACTGTAATAATCAAAGGAAGAGAAAAATGGGGGAAACCTGTATTAATGCTAGCAGAATTAATGGAAGAATGCCACCTTCATGCCAACACTTGTAAGGCGCTTCTGCAGTTTTTAGTACAGATGACAACAGACTAGTGAAGAGTTGGCTAACAATGGGAGAAAGAAGTAAGTGGAAGGACCTCTGCAGCATCCCACCAGTAGCTGAAGCTGAGGGGCTGGGGGTGAGGTTAGGCCACAGGGCAAGCCTTCGCTGCTGCTTTAGGAAGCACGCGGCTTCAGGGCTCCCTTTGCAGGCAGAGCCGGTCCAGACGCCTTGCTAACTGAAGTAGGAGGTGCTGCGTTACTCAGAGGAGGAGGGCCAGTCCTGCCCGTGGTGGGAGGGAGCCTGCACCAGGTCCAGTAAGAACAGCCTGGGAAAATTCAGTCTTCAGCATGCTGGGGAAGCTCCCCCTGGCGAGGCTTTGTCAGACTGACTTCTTCCTTAGGAAGGCACCTGCAGGTCTAATATGGCAGAGAGAGTGATAATTCCAGGATTTCCCATTTCCGTTGCCTGGGCTTGAGAGATCTGAACAGAGACTCACAGAACTCACTTCATTTCTGATGCCAGATAAACTTAACTCCCCACCCCCACCCCCGTTCTCAGCTCCAGGATAAGCCAATAGCAGAAATTTACCAAAGGAAAGGATTCAGTGGTTCAGAAAGAGGGGACTGAGCTGGGTAAATCAGAGTAGATATGACTTCATGGAGGAAGCTTACCTCATACTAGGGAAAAGCTTTCAGATAGCCCAAGGTCTGTTTTCAGTTGTTCACTATGAAATGAGAACATCCCACTGTTACAGATCACTTTCAGATGAAAAGCACAATTGATGGATATTTTAAAAAATGCAATATTGATGGTGAACAGCAGGCTGTAATTTTAGTCAAACTTGAAACGAGCCTAAGGCAAGACAAGCTTGAGAAATTGTGTTATAATTCAGAGAAAATGACAGTTGGTGAGCAAATTAAGAGATATAGAAGACAGAGCTAGATGATCCAATATGCTTATTATAAGAATTCCAGAAAAAGACAAAAGAGCAGGTAGAAGAGAGGATAATCAGACTTTTAATGAAAAAAGTCTTTTAATGAAAAAAGACCCAAATACATAAGCAGAAGAAATTTATCAATTTCAAGAATAAAGAAAAAAAAATCTTATAAACATTCAAGCACAAGAAAACACTGGTTACCTATAGTAAGGAAAAGTCCAGATTTTCTGCTTTGTTAAATTCCAGGAGGCAGTGGCACATCATATATTGATTGTCACCCAAAAAACTTTGTAATAAGTCAAGCTATTTCTTACACGCAAAAGCAGCAGACATCTTTAGACAATCAAGTATACAGTGTACAAGGGCCTATGATAGGAGTCAATGCAAATGAAGATTTCAAGAATGGGAAAGATGTGATATCAGAGAAATGGTGGTAAACCAGCCATGCTTAGGGTGAATGCCGAAGTTATTGTAATTAATGTATTTTTGAAACAATGCAAAATGTTAATTATTCAAAGATTATTTGTGTGAAAATAAATGATCTGGAATTAAAAGACCAGTCCAGCTGGTTACAATAGACTAAAACAATATACACAAGAACTCTATTAAAAATCAAGGTTATATTATACACTGGGGTGGTGAGACTGGGGATAATTTTTATTTTTACTTTTTGCTCATCTCTATTTAATACATTTTTTTCCCCCTGCTGTGAACATGTACTGGGCTTGGGATAAGAAGACAAGCCGAAAGTACTTAAAAAATAAAAAAGGTTTTTAAGGGGATGTTAATGGGAGTTGTTTCAGATTGTTGTTCCTTATTTAGTGGCCTGAGGCTGATTCACGGGGATATCCTGGGGTGGTGGTGATGGCTGGCCGTGCGATTTAGATGATGACCAAGGAACCAGGGAAGAATAAAGGGGTGTTGGCAGAGCTGCTGGTCATCCAAGGAGGCCTGTGGGGGAGGCCGGGTGGCTCACTTGTTCTAGGCTTGGCCCTATGCACTTCTCTAAGGAGGCGCTGTGATGAGGTGGTGGCACTGGCAAACTGCGGGAAATGTAGAGGATTAGGAAAATGAGGATGCTGTCCACAGTGTTTTTGTTGTTGATTATGTTTATTTCACTTGAGGCTCTTTTTCAGTAAAGCCACCATCTGGCCTTGGTCCCGTTGAACTGGCAGCTGTCATTGCTGGACCTGTCTGCTTCGTCTGCATCTCACTCATGTTGATAGTCTATATCTGCCACAACCGCACTGGCTTTCACCATCGAGTGCCAAATGAAGAGGATCCTTCATTAGATCGCCCTTTCATTTCAGAGGGTACCACGTTAAAGGATTTAATTTATGACATGACAACATCGGGCTCTGGATCAGGTAGTGTAATGCTTTTCCTTTTTCCTAGGAAGTCTTTTAAAAATTGTATTTATTTTATTAGTTGGCTAAGCTATTTGGCTTGGTTTGTTAAAGCTTGGGTTAGTGTGACCAGTGTTTCAAGTTTGAGCCTAATAAAGGTCTTTAAGCTTGAGTTCTGTCAAACTGGGGTTAGTTCAATATAGACAGATCATAAGTCAGCTTCACATTTGTATAAATTTCAAAGCATTTCACCTATATAATCTTAGTGGTTTAGAGCTATATACCCCAGAAAAACATGTTCTTAATCCATTCCTATGGGTGTGAACCCATTGTAAGTAGGACCTTTTGAGGAGGTAACTTCAGTAATCTCAGGTGTGGCCCAACTGAATCAGGATGGATCTTAGTTCTATTGCTGAAGGCCTTATAGAGAAGGCCACTGAGAGAGAAGCCACGGGAGCAGCCAGAAGCCGGAAGTCAACGGAACCCAGAAGAGAAAGGAGAAGACACTGCCATGTGCATTGCTACGTGTCAGAAAGCCAGGAACCGCATGCCAGCCAGCAAGAAGATACCAACCCCGGGCAGAAGCCAGCGTTCTTAACTTTGAAACCCTGAGCCAATAAATTCCTGTTGTTAAGCCAACCCTTTGTGTGGTATTTGTTTTAGCAGTGGGAAAACTAAAAGAGTTCTTGGTCCTGGGAAGTGAGGTACTGCTATTGCAGATACCTAAAAATATGGAAACAGCTTTGGAATTGGGTAATGGATGGAGGTTGGAAGAATTGTGAAGGCTTAAAAATGTAGGAGCGGATGTGGCTCAAGCAATTTGAGCGCCTGTTTCCTACATGGGAGGTCCTGGGTTTGGTTTCTGGTGCCTCCTAAAAACAGAAAAACAAACAGCAAGCAAACAAATGGAAAAAACAACTCAGGAGCTGATGTGGCTCAGTGGTTGAGCACCGGCTTCCCACATCAATCCCTGGCCCTGGTACCTTAAAAAAAAAAAAAAAGTGAGAGCTGTAGAGAAAGTTTGTAATGTCTTAGAGAATACGTAGTTTATCATGAACAGAATGTTGTTAGACTTACGGATGCTAAAGGTACGTCTAGTGAGGCCTCAGAAGGAAATGATTAATGTGTCCTTAGAAATTTGAAGAAAGGCAATTCTTCTTACAAAGTGGTGAGAACTTGGCAAAATTAAGTTCTGATGTTGGTTGGAAGGCAGAACTTGCAGGCAATGAACATGATATCTACCTGACATTTCCAGGCTAAGTGTGGAAGGTATATTCTGGTTCTTTTGGCAGCTTATAGTGAAATGAGAGGGGAAAGAGTTAAACCGAGGATTAAATGGTTAAGCACAAGAAAACCAGCAGTTAATAATTTTGGGAAATTCTCAGCCTACCCAGATAGGGTGCTCTGAGACTAGGGCCAGAAGCTGCTCTGTCAGGGAACTCTGAGCTTCTAGAAGTGAGTCCCGGAGAACAGGGCTCCACGTGAGGGTTTAACTGTTTACAGCCCTGTGCTAAAGAGCTGTGGCTGGACATGGGTCCAGTCAGCCATTTCAGGGGGAGTCAGGATTGGAAATGCAGTTATCTGGGAAGGGTCTGTGAAAGGTTTTATTGCCTAACGGTTTGGCATCTTGAACTACACGCAAAGCTGACAAGGTTTCTGCAAAATTTGTATGAGCAGAACCACTGCCAGCCTAGACTGAAAGGGACAGAGAAGGGACGACTTGAAAGAAGAATGACTTCAAGGACAGAACCTTGGAAGCAAAGGTCTGGACTGAAAGATCTCCTGGGGCCGAGATAGCAGGCCCACCCACCTGTGTGGAAAGGGCAGGCTCACCCCTGTGCTTGGAGGGGGTGGGCCTTGGACCCGGTTGCTCAGGAAGAGTGCTGCCACCCCAGTGCTCAAAGTCAGTAGGGCCTGTGCCCTGGCATTCGCCAAGAGCCTGGCCCCCATTCCGATGCTTGGAGAGGGTGGGGCCTTCAACCCAGGGTTTCAGACAGAACATCCATCCATAGGTGACGGTCAGACCTGGAAATGGAATGGAGTTTGCCCTGCTGAGGTTCAGACTTGTTTGAGACCCATGAGTCCTGAATGTCTCTCTTCTGGAATGAGAATATCTGTCCTATGCCTGTCACACGTTTGTATATTGGAAGCAGATCATTTGTTTTCAGACAGGTGCATTTTGCCCCAGAATGGTCCACACCTATCTTTTTGGGTCTAGCAGGCTGACTGTGGTAGCTTGGAAAACTGTTCTTAATCCATTATTACAGGTGTGAACCCATTGTAACTAGGTCCTTCAGTTGAGGTAACTTCAGTAATCTCAGGTGTGGCCCAACTGATTCAGGATAGGTCTTAATCCTTATAAAGAAAGCCACAGGGAGAGAAGCCAGGGGGAGCAGCCAGCAAAACCCGGAAGAAAAAGAAGACCCTGCCATGTGCATCGCCATGTGACAGAAAAGCCAGGAATCCCAAAGACTGCCAGCCAGAAGATACTGACCTCGGGAGAAAGCCAGCCTTCTAGCCTCTGAAAGTGGGAGCCAGTGAATTCCTGTTGCTAGGCCAGCTCTTCGTATGGTATTTTAAAGCAGGTGGGAAACTAAAACATAATCCCATTTGGCTCTCATAACTTTGTGAGGTAGAAAGGATAAGGACAATTATTTTCATATATGGTGAGACTGAAACTCAAAAGACGTTGAAAGAATCTGTCCTTAAATTGCTACCCATGGTGTTCAGAATTGTTTAGCAGCTTTGTTTTTGTAGTGGAAAGTAGGTGTGATAGAAAATGTGTTGGGAACTGTCAAGGTTATTTGCTTTTTTAGCATTTTAAATTGCTATCTTCAGCGCAGACCTGGTTTTTAATTGAACTAATAAATTCTTTTCTCTCTTCAGAAAGAAGTCTAAACAGCTTGTTATTTAATACAGCTTTGTAGCTCTATGGCCCATATGATGTTTGCTTTTCTCTATTCTGTTTGTTGAATTTTGGGGGTCAAAAATAGGCTGGCTAAATGTCAAAATCATCTCCCCAAATCATCAACAGGAGGCATAACGGAGCTTCCTGTTGAAACTGAAGGGGCCTTGTCTTTTGGTGCATTGTGCATGTGGTTTGGAAGGGTACCAAGAACACTTCTGTCCCTTACGTTGTTGGATTTGATACTGGGTAGGAATGAAGAGATCTGGATTCCAGTCTAAATTTTTTCATTGATTTCCTCTATCACTATGGCTAAACCATGGGCTTCTGTTGCCTTGTCAGTAATTTGGAATGGATATTGTTGGTAAATATACTTAAGTAGTTAGGACTTTTTAATGAGATATACTGTCATTTGAAAGGGGCCAAATGCATGGATAAAAATGAAGATTTGAACATGTACCTAATGAAAATTTCCCTAATTTTTTATGATCAAATAAACATTAAAGGAACATTAAAGTCGAAGTTGTGTCTGGGGAAAGAATATGACTCTGAAGCACGAAATCATTTTAATTAATATACAAATCTGAAGGATGAAATAATTTTAATTAATATACAAAGTCCATATAATGACAAATGTCTATTTTAAGGACATGAATATATGTCAGGATGTATGCACATCTGTTCATTCATTTAAACATGAGGAAACCGATTTCCTGACCTGAAGTCTTCTGTAGAATTTGGCCAGATGGATTCAGTCAGTGAGTTCTGTCCACGACTGCTAGGACGCACACAGGCTTCCTAAGACTGCCTTGGGGACTGCAGAGACGGGGAGGCGATTAGGTGGGGGATTGAAATGGAGCAGCCTTAGTCCTGAAGCTGTGACAGCCTTTGGGCAGTGGTGGTGGAGAGGTTTTTTGGGCTTCCCTGGGGTTACCCATTGATTCTGAGCGAGTTCAAAAAAGATTTGGCTTATTTTGGAAGTTACCCTGGACCACAACTATGACAACCAAGGACCAAAGTTGCCAAAAATCAGGGTGGCTGCAGATCGTTTGGTCCTTCCCTGGGAGCCCTTTCCTGTTGCCCAAGTACCACCTGGCCCAGTGGCCTGTGTCAGGCCTCAGGGGGACAAACCCAGCTAAATGATGCAGAGAACTTGCCATGTGGGTGGCAGTTGACTTCTAAAGAAGAATACATTTGTTTACCTTTTTAGGAGTAGACATGAAGCAAAGAGGTGGGATTTATTCTTCCATGTTATATGCATTTTTAGATCCAGGGGCTACAGCTCTCTATTGTCTGAAATGCTCCCCCTCCTCTGCCTTACCTCTCAGAAATCTGTCTCCCTAGTTTACTAGCTCTGTTCTGGGCTGTTAGGTGATGTCTCAAGCCTGAGTTACTTCATCTGTACAGTGAAAGGAAAGATAAGCCCTGCCCTGTGTATGGCATTGGATTGTTGTGAGGTGCAGTGAGCTATGACTGGGTGAAGCATTTTGGCAAATCCAAAAGGTATGTCCAATGACAGGTGTTACTCTTACAGAAAAGATACTTGGCAGAAAAATCTCAGACGTACAGTAGCAATCAGCTTCGTTGTACCAACAAAGCTTACTCTGAGGCCGCCTTTCCTTGCTCATTGTGTGCTGAATGCCCTCTGAACTTACCCATGGCAGATGCCACCTGTTTCCCTTCTCTTCAGTTTAAAGCTGTACGGTCCTCTTGTGTGTGGGTCTCATTCCGTGTAGGGAAAATGCCTATTCGTAGTAGCCTTTTTAGTTCTTTCTCTCGTCCAGGAAAAGGTGGAACTAAACACTTCCTGTTAGGAATTCCCACGTGTATTACCGTGATCCATGTCCACAGCTGAGGGGAGGCCTGTCTGTACGTCACAGATGCTGGACTTCTAACTCGTGCACCATAGAGAAGACAGTGGAGAGCTGGGTCTGACAGCTCCAAAACTGAAGTTCACCTTATGCCCGTCGCACTACTTTGAGTCCCCGGCTGTGCATGTGCTCAGATTTAAACTGTAATTAGAGTGTACAGTGTGTGTGAGAGCACACGTGTGCATGGGAGGCTCTCTGGCCCGTGCTCCTCACGCCTCGGGCATCACCTGCAGCCTCTGGAACCTGTGTTGTTTGGGTCGTGCTTGTGTCACGCTGGCACGAGAAGCTCCTCAGACCCTGTTTGCCTGGTGAAGTTCTCTCCCAAGTGGTTCAAAAGGACAGAAGAGTGACGAAGAGGATACAGGGATTGAAACTAGGTCTGTTTAATTTTGTCGTTAGAAGAAAATTTTTGCCTTTTAGAATGCTTACATGTCATGTGGGGTATGTGAATTTGATGAATTTGGATATGGCTTGTCATTTTACTTTGGCAGCTAGAATCTAGTGGTGATGGGAAAGTGAAAAACCTTCCCTCGTCCTCGTAGACTCCCTTGAGAGGGCCTTTCCATACTTGCCCTCTGCTACCCCCTTGCCCCTTGTTACTTACTGGCTTCTGTGACTTGTGGCTCTGTGCCAGACTTTTAAAAAGATCGAGTTGATTTGCATTACACAACTTAATAACATCATTGGGAATTGGTTATTCATAGTTCGAAAGAGTGCTTTGATTTAAGTAAAGATTTCCCAGAGTTACTTTGACTAGCCATTTCCTTATAAACACGAAAACAATTGGTTATAATTAGACTATTAACTACTTTGCAGGAGGTGGGGAGGGTCGTCAAGGAGAGGCAAATACCAATGAGAAACTTAAAGATGAAAGGATCACTTTAAAAACTTAACATTTAAATTTATAAGCATTTCATCTCAAGGAACCAAAGAACGGTAATTTCATTAACATTGGGTTCACTTGATCCAGCAAGCAGCTTTGAATTTAGATTAAAAACATGCAGCTTGCTTGTACATAGATTTGCAGAATTGGTATTTTATTTGTTAATGTCAGTCTAATTTAAGAAGACATTTCCTTAGTGGATAGGGGTATGGTTTTTAGTGAATTGGAATGGTACTTAATGTGGTGTCAGTGAACTGCTGTCGGTAGTTATTAAATACTTTACTGTAAATGAAATGTTTGGTAATATTTAGAAGTAGGTATTTTAGAGTATGACAAGGTCCACTGGTGACAACGTGCCAGTTCCTCCTTACCCAGGCAAGTCATTTGGCATTGTCCCTTAAGAGACTCGTGCTTCCTGGGTGGCCAGGTCCTAACAGGTAAAGCGGGGGCCTCGAAATGCTTTCTGTGATTTTTTTTTTTTTAATTTTTCTGTTAGGTCATAATTTACTTCTCTCTTGTGTTCACACACTTTATTCTCCCATCAGTAAGAGTGTTAGCAGATTGCTCTGTCTCAGATAAGACTCTTTTATCCCCCCGACCCCAGCCCCACTCCTGGCCTCTTTTCAGAAACCCCTGATGGTTCCCCTTTTACCTGCCGCTCTCCTTGGCCTCTGAGTCTGGCATCCGTGTCGTCGTGTTTTGGGGAAAGCTTGCTTCCTCTGCTGCTTGGCCTCACACGTCCTCTCCGCTTATCCGCTCATCCCAGCTGGCGCTCTCCACACGCGTCACTCGTTGCCTCCTTTTCCTTGAGTGCATATGTCATCTCCTCCCCAGCCGCCTTGCCGCCTCCCCTTGCCCTTTCGTCTTGTTCTTTCTGTAAAGAAGAGTCTAAATTCCAGTTACTTTACAGAGCCTACCTGGACCCTCTATGCAGTACTTTGAGGATTATTTTAATGTATTTATTATCTTATTTGCTTGCTAATCATTTTGTTGCACATGTAGTTCCTTAGACATAGAGCTGGCCATGGTGTTCGAAACACACAATGCTGCTTATTTGTGGTGAATCCTGCTGTCTTTATCTTTAGGTTTACCATTGCTCGTTCAGAGAACAATCGCAAGAACGATTGTGTTACAAGAAAGCATTGGCAAAGGTCGGTTTGGAGAAGTTTGGCGGGGAAAGTGGCGAGGAGAAGAAGTTGCTGTCAAAATATTCTCCTCTAGAGAAGAACGTTCATGGTTCCGCGAGGCAGAGATTTATCAGACTGTAATGCTACGTCATGAAAACATACTTGGCTTCATAGCAGCAGACAATAAAGGTCAGTCACCTTTGTTTTTTCCTTATGTTGAATATAATAAAATATTTAACTCCCTTTATGTAAATGGCTCCTAAACATTGTCAGATCT
>JAQZBX010012742.1:13386-40902 GCA_029593785.1 Cabassous unicinctus | reverse complement strand
TAACTCAAAAAAAAAAAAAAAGAAAAATTAGAGATAAATATTTACTCACCAGCACATAAAATATATTTAATAAATGCTTATTATAATTAATATTAATAATTTCATTTATGGTTTGAAAAAAATAATGTGTGTAGTACTCAAAATTATTTATATTTATATGTCACTAAAATACATTCAATTTTTCTACTGAAAAGGTCAGATTAGCTGGCTATATTATTGTCATGTAGAAACAGACCTTCCTGAGGAATAGGAGAAGGAAGAAAAGAACTAGACTGGAGCTCTGAATGTTGGAAACTGTTTTATACTGGGCATGAAGAAGTTATGAAATAGAAAACAGAGAAGAAAAAAAACAGAAAAAAATAAAAGGTTCTCCACCCATATTATCTCTTTAAAACACTTAAAGAGCAGACATAGTACAAAGGAGAGAGAAAACAAGTATGTAGGTATCTTTTTGTGTTTTTTTTTAATTCCACTGAAGTACTAACATTTTATCTAAATGAAACTAATACTCCGGAGTGAAGGTGTGTGCCCTTAATTTCCCACTAAAATATTCAGACTTGTCCATCATTGCTGAAGTTTGGGGTTTTGGTTTTCAGTTTTTTCTTTTCTTTTCTTTTTCTTTTATAAAGAAATATTTGAACCTTATGATTAAATTAGAAATTCCTATTTAGAATCACAAGTGACTACACCAATTCAAAACTATTTTATAGAAAGGTCAGGTCATTTCTTTGCTTACTGCTGCTACTTTTCTATGTGTGTGTGTGATATTGTAAGAAGCAAAGCATTAGAACATTATTTATCTTGCCAAGAATAAATGTCAAAGTCATATCTGAAAGAAGAACATTGAACTTTTTATTCAAGGCCAACTGCCAAATGCAAATTCATACTTACAAAGAAATATCTGACAACTTCTTTGAATAAGGTAATATGAACCTAAAGGTTGATGGATGTTCACATAAAAGATGACTAATGTGTATTTGTACATGTGATATGGTAGTGAAAGCAAAACTCATTTTTGAGACTTTGAGAAAACTGGAATTTTAGGTTTTTAAAAATTTTTATTCAATAAATCAGTAAGTAGATATTGATTCCCCATTAAAACTGTGTAACATTTAAAGGTATTTAACAACAAAATGAATATATTTTTGAGACAATAAGCTCCTTGACAGTAACTTTTTTTAAAAAAGATTTTATTTTATTTATTCCTCCCCCCACTTTTGTCCTTTGTTGTTTGTGCTTGCTGTCTTTTCTCTGCGCCTGTTCATTGTGTGCTCGTCTTTTTTTTAGGAGGCACTGGGAACTGAACCTGAGACCTCCCATGTGGGAGGGAGGTGCCCAATGGCTTGAGACTCCACTCCCACTTGTGTCTCTCATTGTATTTTCTCATTGTGTCTCTTCATTGCATCATCTCACTGCATCATCTTGTTGTGTCAGCTCACTGCACCAGCCCATTGTGTCTGCTCACTGTCTTGCTCGTCTTCTTTAGGAGGTACCAGGAACCAGACCTGGGACCTCCCATGTGGTAGGTGGGCGCCCAACTGCTTGAGCCACATCTGCTTCCCGATAGTAACTTTTTTTATTAAAAAATCTAGATGCTCATCTGTTAGGTCTATGAGGGGAATTCATACATTGGATTAGAATAGAGACAGAAAATAGATATTTAGTTCTAATTGATTGGTAGGGATTGCCTGAATCCTGTCTGGAGAAAATTTCTGAAGCTACATCTAAGCTTCTCAGGAAAGAATGCCCTGATCACTTAGCAAAGGCTGCTCAAGACATGGCAGTGGGTATATGTTATTTATTCACAATCCTATATAGCAGGTGATCAAAGTAACATAGTTAATATTAATAAATTTCATTAATAGATAATATTAACAAATTAATAAATATACTGGCTGTGTGTTCCAAGCATTTACACGTATTATCTTCTTTAATCTTCTCAACAGCCCCATGAAATATATGCTGTTATTATCCCTATTTTTCAGATAGAGGAAACTGAGAAATAGAGATTTTAAATAACTTCCCAAGTAGAGTTTAAACTGTAAAGATAGGATCTGAATGTCACTCTGCCTGGAACCATGGCCCTGCTCATTCGAAGAAAGACATGTTAAGTCCTGCCTGGCTCCCAAACTCATCAAACAGAGAGCTGAGACCACCAATTCCTTTACCTGCATTATTGTCATAAACCAATCCAGGCCTTAGGCCAGGAACTCAGGGAACTAACCCAACACTCAGCCTTGAGCCACTTTTGCTGTTTTCTTAGTCTTGCTCTGCAATACTTTTTTTGTTTTGTTTTGTTTTGTTTTTTGTTGTTGTTTGTCTGTAGGAGGATGTTCTAACTCCTTTTGTCTATGTTATTAAAGAATAATACATATACCAAAGTGTTTACATGTTATTTAAATTCATGAATAAAAACATATCATTATATTTATGTAATGGCACCATTAGAGCCCAAAGAAGACACCACCACTGGTCTGCTTGGTTGATATGGTTGCCCGAACCCTAAGCTTTATTCCTCTGCCAGTCTTAAATCCTGCCTAAAGAGTCCAATGTGGTGAGCCCTGAGATTTCTAGGGTCACCTCTGGCCTGAACTGTCCCCATACAGGGAGGGTCTTCTTAGGTAGCAGGACCCCAGGACTCACCTGTAGTCACCTCCCCCTATTTTACCCTGGAGAGGGCTGCAGCATGTGAAGTGCAGTCCTAACACGGAACAAAAGCCCAGGCAGAGCAGGCTGGTGACTTGTAAACTACACCCAGCATCCCCTCTTCACATACCCTGGTTTTCATCCTCAAGGATCGGCCTGAAATACTCTTAACCAGACCTCTGGTTAAAAGCTCAGGCCACATTTATATTCTAGAATTGGTATCCAGATTCCTGTCCTGTTCCCAGAGCCAGGGCCCTTGGAAAATTGTCTAATATCCTAGGCCTCACCCTGGGCCTACTTTTTCTTTTGCTAGGTCTTCCCCCAGATGGAAGCCCTGACCCCAACCCAGTTCTGTAGACACTGTAGCTTGATCTGTATCCTAAATGCCTGCACCAACCAGGGGGTGGATGAGATCACAGAACTTCCTCACCCACAAACTTTTATCCTTCGCAGATAACTGAGAATTCTAGACTCTGACCCAGGGTGTCATGAGAAAACCTCTAAAGGCGCTGCTAACACTTTGAGCCTGAATATTCGTAAGGTAAGAGCTGTGTGTATGTGAAGGAAATATATATTACATAATATAAATATATATATATATATATATCTTAAATGGAAAGGAAGAAAGGAATGAAGAAAAAAAGAGAGGGAGGTAGAGAGGAAGGGAGATGGAAGAAAAGGAAGCAAAGGAAGAAAAGGAAAAGGTTTACCTTATAGCCAGGTTGTACTGAGTCAAGGCAAGGTTATTGTGAAGAACAGAACGTTTTCTGCCCAAATTGTCCTTCCCTGTCCCTTTATCACATAGAACTTCTGACTCCAAAATTACCTCTTCTTCCTCTCTATTCATTACCTGTCAAAACACACCTTAACGCTGGTGTGTGATCTTGTCGTAGTGAAAAGATCATACAGAAACTCTCATGCTTTTACTGGCTTCCCAAACGCTATCCTTAACCTCAAAGAGTTTACAAGTTAGTTGAAAATGAATTGCTTGGAATTTGAAAAAAAAAATAATCAAACTTCATTTTCATGAAATGATTTCAACCAAACCTATGGTTTTGATATTTTTTAAGATCCCTAGATAAAATAATTTCAGCATTTTTGTTGATAATCCCTTAAAAATTATCTAAAATGCCCCCAGTGGTTTTCAAACTGCTTCAGTAATTAAGGGAGACTATGTGCAGATGATTGAAACAAGCTCAGAAAACAGACAAGGAACCTCAACCATTAGCAGAATACCACCACTTGAATCAGATTTGTTAAATTTTAGAGTACAGATTCTGCCATTTCAAAAAAAAAGGAAATAGAGAAAAAACACTGCTTTATAATATTAGGAATTTCTTTAATCTCATGTAAATCCTGTAAATCCATTTTCTATTAATCTCTCATTATAGAAGAGTTTATTAGCATCCATTGTAAGATAATATGCCATCTCCTTGAATGAGTCCAAGACCGAGGTGGTACTTCTTTTGTAGATATCAGAAAATAATATCCATTCTCATCAGTCCACTGTAGATTTCAAGTGTTCCTGTCTGGAGCTTGACAGATGCCCTCAGTTTTGGTTGTATAAATATTTTAGATTGTGCCTAATTCAGACCCTTCTATAAAATTATGACCCATTTCACTAGGTATTTTGCTTGGGAACTCTGCTTTTCTAGGTGCAAAGGAAAGGGATGGGCTTTAATGACTAGTGTGGCAGTTTGAGATTATTAATGAATATCAAAAAGAGATATTATGATTGTAAACTAGTCTATTCCTTGCGTGTGATACCCTTTGAATGCATTAGATTCAGCTGACATGTCTTGATTAAATTACCTGTTGAGATTAGGGCATAGCTCAGATTGAGTTGCCACCACTTGGTGGGCTGATATAAACAAACACTCACTCACTCAAGAAGACACATGGAAAGAGAGAGCTCCATAGATGCCAGAAGAGAGATGAGCCATTCACCTGATAGTTTGCAGCTGAGGCGAACAGAGCAGCTGAGAAGGTCCGGAAAGGAATGAGCCCTATGCCAGAGACTGATATAGAAGCCTGAGAGACCTGGAAGAGATCACCCACCAGATTGCTTCAACACATGGCAACTGCCTTTGGTGAGAAAGCAGCCTTGAGTTGGACTCTTTAGTGCCTTGTAACTGTAAGTTTTTAGCCCAATAAATATCCTTTATAAAAGCCAACCGATTTCTGGCACTTTGCATCAGCATTCCTTTGGCTGACTAATACAACTAGTATGGTGTGGATTTTGTAAAAAGGGGCTAGAAATTTTTTTTTAATTCAAAATGAAGAAAGATTAACAACAACACAAAAGTCCCTGGATAATACATATGAACACTAACTGACCATCTACAATTCTCCTGAAACCCCTCAGAAGAGTCCAATACAGAATAGTGGGAAACCACTCTCTCTTTCAGTCTCATGTGAGGAATGCCTGGGCTCTGTTTCAGCCACTATTTCTCCACATATGTAAAATTAGGATGATAAAGCTCAAAATTAAAAGGTAATAATAATATATGTGACCTCAATGAGAAATGAGGGATATTTTCACTTTGAGTTAATCACATTGTATTTTATTGCCTAATATTTTACATATGAGGCAATGCCAGGTTGTTACCCTAGATTAATTCCTGAACACAGAAAGGGAAACAATTGATCAATCACCTTTAGTAACATGCAGTGGCCTTCTCACTTCACTTGGAAAGCATTTATTAAATTATTACCTCAATGTATGATGGAATAGCTTAATGGCCTGGAAAAAATATTGTAACTATTAATAGTAAAATTATAATATGAATTATAATATAAATAGTATATCTAATGATATTAATAGTAAATCACCCTAAATTTCCCAACTACAGTGTATCTATTCCAGAAAAAGGAAAGATTTCTCTAAATTCCTTTGCTTTCATGGATGAGGAACCTAAAGCTTCCAAATGAAGAAACTTGCTTACGCTCACACTGTTAGTAAGTGGTAGAGACAGTGTTTTAGCACATACAGCACATGTTGCTGTATTCTCTATAGTCTCACTTCTCAAACTGCTCAATACAACCATGGAGTCCCTCGTTCACTCAGTCATAATATATTTGAACCCTTTAAGTAGCGTGAGACTAACCAAAAATGTTGTTAAAATCCACCTTCACTGGGGACTAGCCAGAAGATCTCCCAGTTCTATTTCTTAAGATCTTAATTCCATTTCAAGACTCTTTGCAAAGGAAATGTTTTCTTCTCTCTTTTTCTTTGATTTTGTTCCCTTCAATCTCTCTGCCTACAAACACACCAACCCTGCCCCCATGTCCCACACCTGGCCTGTAAAACACACTCTTTAAAAATCTTCATTCCTTTATGCAATCCTTTCAAACTCAAGCCCTATTTTCTTATCCTTGATACAAACCTTCTTTTAAAAGGTCTATAGTCACTTTTCTATTCACTTGTTAAGTCACTTATAATCAAACTTCCACTACCAATAATTTTCCACATTGTTGTTTCAAATTTAAGAAGAGTTTTGTAAAATCCTTATTTCCCATTTTGCAGTTTGAAAGGAAAAGACAGGAGACTGACTTGGAGTAGTGTGAAAAAATGAAGATTCAGAGAACAGGCACACCATTGAAGCTAAGTGAGCATATTTTCAAATTACCAGATTATATATGTAGGTTGTGCAATACAAACCCCAGGATAAGCACAAAAAAAATTTTTGAAAAATAAAAAGAAATAAAAATGAGAAAGGGATCAGTCAGATTCATAACAAAAAAATCAGCTATCCAGAAAAAGAGATTCCAATAAAGGAAAAGAGACAAAAATAAAGATATGACATATAAAAACCAAAGGAAGAAATGGCTAAGTACTGCCTTTACATAATAATACTGAATGTTAACGGATTAAACTACCCATTCAAAAGACACAGATTGGCAGAATGGATTTGAAAAAGCAAAAAAGCATGATCCAACTATGTGATGTTTACAAGAGACCCATCTTAGACCCAAAGACACAAATAGGTTGAAAGTGAAAGTTTGGAAAACTATATTCCATGCAAATAGCAACAAAAAAGAGCAGGGGTGGCTATACTAATATCGGACAAAATAGTCTTTAAGACAAAAGCTGTTATACGAGACAAAGAAGAATATTATATTAATGAAAGGCACAATCCATTAAAAGGAAATGACAATCATACTTATTCATTTGACTATGGTGCCCCCCTCCCAAAAGAGGAGGCAAACACTAGCAAAACTGAAGGGAGAAATAGACACCTATACAACAATAGTTGGAGATTTTGATACATCACTCTCATCAACAGAACATTTAGGTAGATCAATAAGGAAAGAGAGAACTTGAATAATATGAGAAATGAACTAGACCTTACAGACATATACAGAGCATTGCACCCAAAAAACAGCAGAATATATGTTCTTCTCAAGTACACATGGATCATTCTCCAAGTTAGACATGTTGGGTCATAAAATAAGTCTCAATAAATTTAAAAAGATTGAAATTATACAAAGCATCTTCTCTCATCATAATGGAATGAAGCTGGACTTCAGTAACAGGTAAATCCAGAAAAACATGGAAGTTAAATAAACTCTTTAACAATCAGTGGGTCAAAGAAGAAATTGAAAGGGAAGTCAATAAATATATTGAGATGAATGAAAATGAAAATGAGAATACAACGTATCAAAACATATAGGATCCAACCAAGGCTGTCCTGAGTGGAAAATTTATAGCCATAAATTATATTATAAAGAAGAAAAAGCTAAAAATCAAAGACCTAAATGCACACCTGGAGGAACTAGAAAAAGAACAGAAAACTAAAACCTAAGTGAGCAGGAGGAAAGAAAGATTGGAGCAGAAATAATTGAAAATTTAAAAATAGAATTAACAAAACCGAAAGTTGGTTCTTTGAAAAGATCAATAAAATTAGCAAACCCTTAACCAGACTGACAAATAAAAAGAGAGAGAGAAGATGCAAATAAATAAATCAGAAATGAGGGGAAGGGGGGTAGAAATTACTACTGACCCCATAGAAATCAAAAGGATCATAAGATGATACTATGAGCAACTGTATGCCAACAAATTAGACAACCTAGATGAAATGGATGAATTCCTAGAAATGCAAACAACCTACACTGATTCTAGAAGAAATAAAAGACCTCAACAGACCAATTGCTAGTATAGAGATTGAATCAGTCATCAAAAACTGCTCAACAAAGTAAAACAGAGGACCAGATGGCTTCACAGGAAATTCTACCAATCAGTCCAAGAAGAATTAATACCAACCCGATCAAACTCTTCCAAAATACTGAACAGGAAGGAACAATACCTAACTCATTCTACAAGGCCACCATCACCAAAGCCATATAAAGATACTACAAGAAAAGAAAATAACAAATTTCTTTTATGAATATAAATTCAAAAATCCTCAACAAAATACTTGCAAATCAAATCCAACAGCACATTAAAAGAATTACATACCATGAGTAAATGGGTTTTATCATAGATGTGCAAGGATGGTTCAACATAAGAAAAGTAATGTAATAAACCACATTAATAAAATGAAGGACAAAAAAACACATGATCATCTCCATTGATGCAGAAAAGGCCTTGACAAAATCCAGAATCCTTTCTTAATAAAAATAAAAATTAAAAATAAAAAACACTTAGAAAAAAGGAAGAAAAGGAAACTTCCTCAAAAGGATAATGAGCATATATGAAAAACCCAGTTAACTTCATACTCAATGGTGAAAGTTTGAAAGCTTTCCATTTAAGATCTGTAACAAGATAAGGATGCCCACTGTCACCACCATTATTCAATATTGTACCAAAAGTTCTAGCCAGAGAAGTTAGGCATGAAATCGGAAAAGAAGAAGTAAAGCTTTCATTATTTACAGATGACACTATCCTATATATAGGAAAGTCCTAGAAAATCTATGATGCTACTAGAGCTAATAAATGAATTCAGCAAAGTGGCACAGTACAAGATCAACATGCAAAAATGAGTAGTGTTCCTATATACTACTAATGAGCAAGATGAGGAGGAAATCAAGAAAAAAAATCCATTTACAACAGCAATGAAAAGAAACAAATATCTAGGAATATATTTAACCAAGGATGTAAAGGACTTGTATGCAGAAAACTACAAAACATTGCTAAAAGAAATCAAAGAATAAACAAATAGAGAATATCCCATGTTCATGGATTGGAAGACTAAATATCATTAAGGGGTCAATTCTACCCCAAATGATTTACAGATTAAATGCAATCCCAATCAAAATCCCAAGAGCTTACTTAGCAGCAATGGAAAAACCAATTATCAAATTTATTTGAAAGGGTAAGGGGCCCCAGAATAGCCAAAAACTACTTGAAAAAGAACAAATTCAGAGGATCCACACTAGCTGAATTCAAAACATAGTACAAAGCTACAGTGGTCAAAACAGCATGGTACTGGCACAAGGATGGATATATTGACCAATGTAATTGAATTGAGGGTCCAGGAATAGATCCTTACATAAATGGAAAATTGACTTTTGACAAGATTGCCAAGCCCACTCAATTGGGAAAGAATAGCGTCTTCAACAGATGATGCTGGAGGAACTGAATATCCAGATGCAAAAGAATAAAAAGAGGACCCCTATCTTACAATTTATACAAAAATTAATTCAAATGGATCAAAGACCTAAATATAAGATTCACGACTATAAAACTCCTAGAAAGAAATATAGGGAAGCATCTTCAGGAACTTGTATTAGCAATGGTTTCTTAGACTTTACCCCCAAACACAAGCAAGAAAAAACAAAATAGATAGACGGGACCTCCTCAAATTAAAAATGTTTGTACTACAAAGGACTTTGTCAAATTGAAGACAAACTGCTCAATGGGTGAAAATATTTGGAAACTACATATCCTAATTAGGGTTTAATATCCAGAATATATAAAGAAATCCTGCACCTCAACAATAAAAATACAACCCAATTTAAAAATGGGCAAAATACTTGAATAGACATTTCTCCAAAGAAGAAATACAAATGAATGAAAAGCACATGAAAAGATGATCAACATCACTAGCTATTTGGGAAATGCAAATCAAAACCAAAATGATATATCATTCTATACCTATTAGAAAAATCATTATTTAAAAAAAAAAAAAAATAGGGAGTAGATGTGGCTCAAGCAGTTGAACACCTCCTTCCCACAGGGGAGGTCCTGGGTTCAGGTCCTGGTGCCTTCTAAAAACAAAACAAAATTAAAAACAATAAGGAAACTAACAAAAAAACAACAACTCAGGGGAGCCGATGTGGCTCAGTGGCTGAATGCCAGCTTCCCACATACAAGGTCCTGGGTTCAATCCCTGGCCCCAGTAATTCAAAAAAAAAAGAAGAAGAAGAAATAGAAAACTACAAGTATTGGAAAATATATGGAGAAATAGGAACACTCATTCATTGCTGGTAGGAATGTAAAATGGTGCAGCTGCAATGGAAGCTAAATATAGAATTTCCATATGACCCAGCAATCCTGCTACTATGTATATATATATACACAGAAGAATTGAAAGCAGGGACTCAAACAAATATTTTCACACCGATGTTCAGAGCAGCATTATTCACAATTGACAAAGGATGGAAACAACCCATGTGTCCATCAACTGATGAATGGATAAACAAAATGTAGAATAAAAATACTTTGGAATATTATTCAGCTATAAAAAGGAATGAAGCCCTGATGCATGTGACAACGTGGATGAACCTTGAGGACATTATACTGAATGAAATAAGCCAGAGACAAAAGGCAAATATTGTATTATCTCACTAATATGAGCTATTTATAATAAGAAAACTCATAGAGTTAGAATCTAGTATATAGGTTACTAGGGGATAGATTGAGTTTAGAGAATCGAGTTGATGCTTAATTTGTACATAAATTCTGCTTAGGTTGATTGTAAAGGTTTGCAAATGGATGGTGGTGATGGTAGTACATTATTGTGAGCATAATTAACAGCACTGAATTATATAGATGAAAGTGGCTAAAGGGAAAAATTTTAAGTGTTACATGTATCTCGAAAAAAATTAAAAGATAAAACATATGGCTGTGTAACACAGTGAACCATATTATAGACAATGGGCTATAGTTAATAGTCCAAGTATAAGAATGTCCTTTCAAGAATTAAAACAAATGAACAACACTAATACAAGGTGTTAATAATAGGGTGGTATATGGGGAAAAAACACCTAATGTAAACTATGGACGATAGTTAATAGTGATATTTTAATAATCTTTTATCAATTGTAACAAAGGTAACTACTGTTAAAAAATATATAGTACAGAACTGATAAATGAGTTCAGTAAAGTGGCAGGATATAAGAGTAACACACAAAAATCAGTAGCATTTCTGTACACCAATAATGAGCAATCTGAGGAGGAAATCAAGAATAAAAATCCATTTACAATAGAACTAAAAGAATCAAATATTTAGGAATAAACTTAACTAAAGATATAAGGGACTTGTATGCAGAAAATTATACAAGATTGTTAAAGGAAATCAAAGAAGACATAAATAAATGAAAGAATATTCCATGTTCATGGATAGGAAGACTAAACATCATCAAGATGTCTGTCTTCCCTACCCAAATTGATTTACATATTTAACACAATTCCAATAAAAAATAAAACAGCATTTTTTACTTAATTGGAAAAGGTAATTATGAAATTTATTTGGAAGGGCAAGGGACCCCAAATAGCCAAAGACCTACTGAAAAAGAGAAACAAAATTGGAGGAATCACACTACTTGACTTTAAAACATACTACAAAGCTACAGTGGTCAAAATTGCATGGTATTGGCACAAGAATAGACATACTGAACAATGGAACAGAATTGAGAGTCCTGATATAGATCCTCACATGTAAGGCCAACCAATATTCGACAAGGACACCAAAAACCCACTCAACTGGGAGAGAATGGTCTCTTCAACAAATGGTGCTTGCAGAAGTGGATATCCATATCCAAAAGAATGAGAGAGGATCAACATCTCACGCCCTATGCAAAAATTACCTCAAGATGGATCAAATATCTAAATATAAGTGCCAAGAACATAAAGCTCCTAGAAGATAATGTAGGGAAGCATCTACGAAAACTTGTAGTAGGAAATGGTTTCAAAAGCTTTACACCCATAGCGCAAGAGACAAAAGAAAAAATAGATAAATAGGACCTCCTCAAATTAAAAACTTTTACACTTCAGAGGAGCGAAAAGGCAGGCTATTCAATGGGAGAAAATATTTGGTAAACATCTATCCAATAAGGGCCTAATATCCAGCATATATAAAGAAATCCTACATTTTGAAAATAAAAAGACAAAAAACTCCTTTTAAAAATGGGCAATTGGAAAATATTTAAATACACATTTCCACAAAGAGGAAATACAAATGGCCAAAAAGCACATGAGAAAATATTCCATATAGCCAGCTATTAGGAAAATGCAAATCAAAATGACAATGAGATATCTTCTCACACTGCATAGAATGAAAAAAGAGAAAACAGTAAGTGCTGGAGAGGATGTGGAGAAATAGGAACACTCCTTCACTGTTGACGGGATTGCAAAATGGTGTAGCCTCTGTGGAAGACAGTTTGGTAGTTCCTAAGGAAGCTAAATATAGAACAGCCACATGATCCAGCAACTCCTCTACTAGGAATATAACCAGAGGAACTAAAAACTGACACAAACAGACATCTGCACACTGATGTTCATAGTGGCATTATTTACAATTGCCAAAAGATGGAAACAACCCGTGTTCATCAACCAATGAATGGATAAACAGAATGTGGTATATACATATGAAGGAATACTATGCTGCAGTGAGAAGAAATGAAATTGGGACACATATGATAACATGGATGAATGTTGAAGACATTATGCTAAGTGAAGTAAGCCAGACACAAAAGGACAAATATTGTGTGGTCTCATTAACATGCACTAGATACGAGAAGTAAATGCATGGAGTTAAAATCTGGAGTATGGGTTATTAGGAGATAGGAGGAAGGCTGGGAAGAACTACTGATGCTTAATGTATGTAGAAGTTTTAATTAACTTGACTGTAAAAGAGTGGAAATGGATAGAGTTGATCATAACACATTATAGTAAGTAGCAGCTAGTTTATAAATGGGATTGTAGTTGAAAAGAGTAGTCTAGGGATATAAATGTCAATTGAGAAAAAGCTAGAGAATAATCTAGGGACTGAATAATACAGTGAACCCAGAGGTGGATAAGAATTGTGGTGGATAGTACAGATGCAAGAGTGTCCTTCTGTGAGTTAGAGCTAATGTACATCCCTATTGCAGGGTGGTGGGAATGTGGAGAAGCAGGGGAAAAATACTATTGGTGTGACCTATGGACTGTGGTTAATAGCATTACTGTAATATTCTTGCATCAATGCCAAAGATGTGCTGTGTTGATAATGGGGGAGTAAGGAAAAAGCGTGCCAAATGTATGCTATGGACCATGGTTGGTGGTAACAGTCTGATAATATTATCTCGTGGTGTGTTGGTGAAGGGGTGTTGTATGGAATTCTACACATGTGCATGAGGGTTTTGTAAGTTCACAACCTCTGTAATAAAAATATATTTTTTAAAAATAGGGTGGGTGGGAGAAAAATAAACCAATTGTAAGATATAGACTATAGTGAGGAGTAACATTTTGATGATGCTCTTGCATAGTTTGTAACAAATGTTTCACATCAATGCCAGGTGTTGGTGGAGGGGTGATGTATGGGACCCCGTAAGATATTATGCATGTTTATTTTGTAAGTCCATACCTTTTACTACACACTTATTGTTTATGTATGTTCGTGTATGAATGATATACTTCAATTTTTTTTAATGGGCAAGAGATTTGAATAGATACTTCTCCAAAGAAGAAATACAAATGGCTAAAAAGCACATGAAAAGATGCTCAACATTACTAGCTATTAGGGAAATGCAAATCAAAACTACAATGAGATATCGTCTTACACCCATTAGACTGGCAGCTATTAAAAACAGGACTACAAGTGTTGGAGAGGATGTGGAGGAAAGGGAACATTCATCCATGGCTGGTGGGAATGTAGAATGGTGCAGCCATTGTGGAGGACAGTGTGGCTGTTCCTCAGGAAGCTAACTATAGAACTGCCATATGATCCAGCAATCACACTGCTAGGTATATACCCAGAAGAATTGAAAGCAGGACACTAACAGATACATGCATACCATTGTCCATAGCGGCATTAGTCACTATTGTCAAAAGTTAGAAGCAACTTAAATGTCCACCAACAGATGAATGGATAAGCAAACTGTGGTATATACATACAATGGAATATTACTCAGCTGTAAGAAGGAATGCAGTATTAACACACAGGATAACATGGATGAATCTTGAAGACCTTAGGTTGAGTGAAGTAAGCCAGTCACTGAAAGACAAATATTGCATGACTTCACTGATATGACTGAAGCAAACTGAGCAGACTCACAGAGATAGAGTCTGAAAGATAGATTTATAAGAAACAGAAAGTGAGTAGAGTGTGGTGAGCCGATGCCAATAAAGGCAAAATCTGTGATAAGGTGGAAGTGTGGTTGGGCAGTGGATGGGAGTAGGAGTGCTGCTATAATGTGTTTGGGTTCGCTGGTGCTGGTCTGTGAGGAGGAGTAGGGTGGGGGAGTTGGGTCAGACTATCCATGGAACTGAGGGGAGGGTTGGAGGAAGGAGCAGGTGAACTCTGGGGATTTGCAGATCTGTGGTTAAAACTACAATGGTGGGAATGTTCTTCTGGCAAATATGGCAGGGGAGGGTTACTGGTATAGGGCATTGGGTGTGGCGGGATATGCAAGGTAAGGTGCACCTGGGGCATGCTTCTATATAATATGTAAGTGATCATCTTTTCATAATGTGTTATCTCAGTGGGTGGAGACCCACACAATAAACAAGAAAATATTAAATTCCCATCCTGGGGAGTCCTGCTATGTTCTCAGAGGCACAAGAATCTCTTGAGAACATAGGCAGTGCTTAATAAAAGAAAACAGGCCAATATGTCAAGCCCTCATAGCAAGTAACTATGAATCTTATTCTTCAAAAATTGAAACTTAGTGGTTACCATAGGTTCTGAGGGGAGGGAGAGAGAAGAATAGAATAGATGGAACACAGAGCATTTTTAGGGCATTTGAATTATTCTGTAAGATCTTGCAGTAACAGATACAGGCCACTTTAAATTTTGTCAAAATCTATAAAAGTGTATAGTGCAAAATGTAAGCCATAATGTAAACCATTGACCATGGTTAGTAGCAATGCTTCAATATTTGTACTTCAATTGTAACAAATGTACCATCCACATGTAAAATGTTATTAATAGGGGAGAGTGGAAAGGGGGGAGGGTGTTGGCTATATGGGAATCCCCTATATTTTCTATCTGACTTTTCTGAAACTAAAAGCTTCTTTGAAGATAAAAAGAAATAAATAAGACACCGGGGGAACATACGGAAGAAACTGTCATTGTACATACAGTATAACAGATCTTACAGTGATGAAAGGCACAATGTATAAAATTTTAATTTTATTTCAATTTTTTTATTTTTATTTTTGTATTTTATTTTTAAAATTATTATTTATTTTCTTAATAATAATTTTGTTTTGTTTTTTGAGAGGCTTTGGATCACAGAAGGGTCACACCTGTGGCAGGGGAGGATCACTGGTGCAGAGTGTCAGTGATGGGGGGATGTCTGGGGAGGTGTACACCTGGGGCATGCCTTTAAATCATATGAATATGTTCAAGAGTTAATGGTGCATTGTCTCTGTGGGTGGAGACCCACTCTATAACTGAAAGAATATTGAATTCTCATTCTGGGGAGTCCTGCTACATTCTCTAAAAGAACAGCAAGAATCCCTGAGTACATGGGCAGTGCCTAGTGAAGAAGGAGAGACCATTACGCGAGGCTCTTGATATTAATGATTGTACTTATGAACCTTTTGTGAAATTGAAGCTTAGCTTAGTATTATATATTGCCTAAGAGTTACCTCCTGAAAGCCTCCTTGTTGCTCAAATGTGGCCTCTCTCTAAGCCAAACTCAGCATATAAATGCACTACCTTCCCCAGCATGTGATATGACTCCCAGGGATGAGCTTCCCTGGCACCGAGGGATCATTACCAAGTAGCAATTAGCAATGCATCTGGAAAAAGACCTTGACCAAAAGGGGGAAAGATTAAACAAAAATGAATTTTTATGGCTAAGAGATTTCAAAGTGACTCAGGAGGTCATTCCAGGGGTTTACACTTATGCACGTCTCAGCAGGATCTCATTGACTGCCATAGTAAACAGTACCTCAAATAGCAGGATTCTTGAGGGCTCTGGACACATCTAGACACTATAAGCAAAGCTGACAGCTCAGGAATTCAGCACCCTGTCTGAAAGATAGATTTACAGGAAACAGAAAGGGAGTAGAGGATGGTGAGCCTTTCTTTGGAATTTATGCTCCCCAGTGGAACAGAGTTAGATTCATTTATAGTTTCCCTACACATGGCTTTTCTGCCCTTTTAATTAGAACCTATAATTAGCACTATACTTGTTAAATATATGTCCCAGAGACTTAAATCTTCGGTCTGTTCTTGTGGGGTTGAGCCCTGAAACTCAGCAGAGTTACAACACCTACCCTCCAGTTCATTGGACTCACCTAGGACAACTAACAAAAGATGGTGATGGACAATGCCCATCCCAAGGAACAGAGAGTATCTGCAACTGCAGGCAAGATAGTTTCATCCATCTGCCCCATGGGATCTAAGCTCCCTCTCAATTAGAGACACGATGGGCATCACCATCCCAAAATCTTCAAGATTGGGGAGTAAACAATGGACTAAAGTAGACTTATTATTATTCTATTATATACTTATTATTCTAGCAATGGAAGAACTTTTATCATTGATATAAAAGCAGTGGCCACCAGAGGTTCTCAGGGGAGGGAGAGGGAAGAGTAGGTGTAACATGGGGGCATTTTGCAGACATTGGAATTGTCCTGCATGACATTGCAATGACAGATACAGGCCATTATACATTTTGTCACAACCTATAAAATGGTGTGGGGCAGAGTATAAACTATAATGTAAACTACAGTCCATAGTTAGTAGAAATGCTTCAATATGTGTTCATTAATTGTAACAAATGTACCACACTAATGAAGGATGTTGTTAATGTGGGCAAGTGTGGGAGGGGGAAGTGGTACTTTAACATCTAATGTAATCTAAAGCTTCTTTAAAGATAAAAAAATAACTAATTTAAAAAATATATATATATAGTACAATTATTTTTAAAATGTGCCTTCATCAATTTTAACAAATGTTCCATACCCAAAACAAGGTGTTGGTGGTGGGGTAGTGTATGGGAATCCTGTGTTTTTAATGCATGATTGATCTTTAAACCCACAACTTCTCTAATTTAAAATTTTCTCATTCCCCTTGACATTTCTGTGTCTTCTGACATTATGCCCATCTCCTTCTCCTAGAAATCCCCTATTTAATTGATTGGTTCTCATGAGACTTAATTATTAGGATATCCTGTGTTCTCCTTCTTCTTTGATGGTACCTCCCCCCACACTCCCACATTTGGACCCTATGTGCAGATGATACTCAGGACTATGTCCTAACCCTTTTCTGTTTCTATACAATAGTCCTTGGTGATTTCATTCCTGACCAGGTCTTCAGTTAACAACTCGCAGAAGATGATTCCCAAGCTCATGTTATTAACATTAACCTCTCTCATAAATCTCAGACCTATATTTCTGACTGCCTTTTGAACACATCTAAATGAAAGACACCCAAATCACAAAACTCAGCATGTCATAAGTCTAACTCATCTTATCCATAAGAAAAATCTATCATGGCTTCCTAGTTTTTTCTTCAAATTATGACCAAAATCCTGGAATCATCCTTGACTCTTCCATTTCATGATGCCCTGAAAAAACCTGTTGCTAAGTTCTATAAATTCTATTTTATTGTTTCTCTCTCCCCAGCTTCTTTACCGGTATTTCCATTGTGGGTTTCTCCCTACCCACATCTACTGTGCACAATGCTGTTAGATAAATCTTTCTTAACCAAGGAACCAACAATGTCAATCATAAACACTTAATGATCACTTTGTACAATGAGCAACATCATTATCTTATCAGAGCCTCATAACTCCTGGCACTAGATATTAACTATCCTCATTTTTATTGTGGAAAGGAGATAAATGTTCTAATAAATTTAATCTTGTTCAAGGATATGCATCATGTAAAGAGCAGATTATGGGTTTTCACCATGGTCTATCAGACACTCATGCCCATGGATTGAATCATCTGCCTGTAAAAACTATGAAGGTCACCCTTGCCTGCTCTCCTCACATGGTACCTCATTGCCCCGTCAATGAAGCTGTAATATGCCTTCCCATTCTCATCTCTCACTATTTCCTCCAAATAGTTAAAAATCCAATCCAACTCTATTTAGCATTTTCAACCCTCCCAATTAATTACAGCATATAACCTCTGTTTAGTAGACACTCCCCAGTACAACTTCCCTGTCCAGATCCTACCCATTCTGCAAGGCCAATCTTTAAAGCCCTCTTCTCTAGAAAGCCCTTCCTCATTCTCCCAGTTAAGGGTAATCTCTCCCTCATCTGACTCCACACAGTTTTTTGTTTATGACTCTTGAGAAATTTCCCATTTTGTACTTAACATTATTTTGATTTTTGCCCTTCTCTCACCTCACCAATTGGGAATGTAAATTCTTTGAGGGCATGGAATGAACCTGACCCATCTGGGTGCCTCTGCAATTCTTCTATCAGGTCCCCTGGAATTGTACACTAGACAATGAATGGAATTTCTGTTAAACTGAATGGAATCTCAGGGGCCCAGGGATTCTGAAGCAAATGGGCTATGAGGCTGGCTCCTGGTTTTGATGTAACCTTTCTTCATAAAGCAATTCTCTGATCTCTTTAAAACCTCAACTCATGCTTTACTAGTTTTCAGCATTTCTTTTATCCCAAGGAGACCCTTCCCCAATGAATAAAGTCTCTCTAGAAACAGTAAAGGACTGGTACTTTTATTCCCAAGCACTGATGTCTCTTTACATAAAACCCAAAATAACCTTGAACTCTCATTCTGCCATTTCATGTCACACTTCTTTTCAATGCAATTAGGAAATCAAAGGGAAACCATTTTTAAAGTGCTTATCTTTTAGCTTTTTCCTACTTTGATGATAATAAGACACCATGAGATTTTTTTTTCACTAGTCATATTCTTGTTGCAATCAGAGCCCCTGCTGAATTTTACTGAATATAGTTCAGTTATATCTTTTACCATTTAACATCATTTATAATCTATATAAATAGTTCTGAATTAAATATGCAAAGAATATTAAAATGTCACTTTCATCTGTCTCTTACATAATGTTCAAATGTTTTTCCAAATACTGCAGTGCATATTTTCCTAAAGCAGGGCTTTACCTAAATATAAGCATGAGATTTAAGGGTACTCCTATATGAAATGCTTTGGATCACCTGGTTCTTGTACAAACAAGAAAACATACATCATTCTACTGGTAGCATTTTTATATAAACCTACCATGGTGAATACAGACTGAGTGTTAAAAAAAAATTTCCCCACCTTCAGGCTATGGCTATTTGTTTGGATGGATGGGTCATTTGGCCAAGCTCTATCATACACTTGTAAAGAGATTATTAAGATGATATTGACCTATTAACAAATAAAAAGAGTGTTCAAACAAATAAATGTTATACATAATTTTTGCTTTTGCAACTTTCTTTTGAGAATGCTTTCCTTCCAAAAGGTGAATTTTCCTAAAATATTGTATTATATATTTTCATTTCCTAATGCTGTTGAATTTATTAGTATGATTCATCACTTCTAATCAATGAAATTGTGTTGTAGTTTGGCTAAACAGCAACTAAAGTTTAATTAAGTTTTCAGTCTCTGTGAAGAAAAAAATCATCATTCTTATAAGGAAAAGAAAAATTGATCACAAGGGAGATTTTAGAAAATTAAAACTTGCATTACAATTTTCCTGGGTATTATTTCCTTTATAAACTGTGCCAATAAACCAATATGCAAGCATTACATTTTTCAATGCCATTGTTTTGGTAATATGCAAAAAGGGGAAGCAACCATTGTCAAAATATTTGATGTGTCGAAATACCTCAGTTTCTTAACCCATAAAATGAGAAAGATATCTCCTTCACAGTTCTTTTGTGAGACTATATATTAGAACATTTTGTGTCACAGAGTTCTACGAAATTATAAGTTGTACCCTCTTCATCAACTACTCTGTACAAACAGAAGTTCAATATATTTAGATTTGTAGATACCAGTTTTTTTAAAAGTACTACTTCCAAAGAGTTATTTCCAAAGAGGTTTTCATCTGTTCTTTTGTCTGGGCAGAATGAATAAATTTATAAACTCATTATGGAACTTTGCCTTATATTTACTGGTGCCTTAATATTTTGTAAAAAGTTGAAAGATCAATTCCATCAAATTAGATGTCAAGCAAAGTAGAAATAATTTATATTATCTGGAGAGGCAAATCAGAAGATCAAGTGATGCAGTGGTTCACAGCACAGAATTTTGTGGCAGAGAGACCTGGGTTCAAATTCTTGCCCCAATACTTGCAAGCAATGTGGCATTGGACAAGTTACTGCAAGGATTTAATAATGATTTATATAAAGCACTTAACCCAGTACACTTAATCAGCAATAGCTATTATACAATTGTAAATAATTTTTTTCCAATACAATGTTGCTTGCATCTCAAAACACATCTGTAAGAAACACGGGGCATATAGAAGATTCTGATGACTCCCACAACTGTATCTGTAGCCGAGAATTCTACTGAACTCCAGACCCCTGTCTCCCACAGTTCCAGAGCATTATCTGCACAGATATACTATAGACACCTCCAATTCTACAAGTTGAAGACCAATTGTATTACCTCTCACAGAACCTTCCTTCATGCGTCTATACTCTATTTTTGTGAATGTCTCCACCATTCTCTCCACAGGGCCAGTTAGAATTTAGAGAATATGTCCTGACCCCAATGACCTCAATGCCAATCCAGCGAGTTACCAGGGACTTGAGCTAACTTCCTTCTTAATAGCCTTCAAATCATTTACCTGCTTGGAGTCCCACTGTTACAGCAGGTCTTCTTTGTTCTTACAATGGTTTTTTCAATAGGTCTCTCCCATTCCTCTTAACGTCCTCATGCTACTACAAGAATGATTTTTCTAAAACACACACTAGATCATTCATGATCTGCATCTTGTCAACTTTGCTACTATATACTCTCTTGTCACTCCCCTCCCTTATCTTCAATCTTTGTTCAAACTATATAAAGTTATTTGGACTTCTCCAAATACATCACTCTTTTTCATGGCCCTGTGACTTCGCACATACATTTTCCTCAAACAAGAATATTCTTCCACCACTTTTCATTCGTTCTATTTGTCTTTTAAAATTCAACTCAGGAACTTTCTCCTTTATGAAGAATTTTCTGGCCCCACCAGGGTTTTAGTATTGCCCTGTTGTCTACCAGTAGCCCCCTATGCATTACTCTATAATGGAATACTTCATCATGTTTACTCTTCTGTGTTGCTGACTAATGCATATGCTTTCAAAGGAAGGGATCAGGGTCTTTTTGTCCTTGTTTCTAGCCAAGAGTACAATAAATGTTTGCTGACTTGATGAATAAACGAAAATTTAAAAAAAGAAGAGAAGGGAAGAAAAAATTCATGACCATTTCAATAAGAATGAACAGAAATTCAGGAATTACCCAACTTTAAGACAGGATATTTTCTGCACAGTTCACCAAATGAGCTATGCAAGATAGCATATTTCCCTGTTATAATATAGTTTGTTGCAATTTTATCGCTTTGGATGCATAAGTCAAATTTTGAAGGATGAAGAAATAAGCTAACAAAAAGTCTTAAAATATATTGATATCTTATAAAGTATCCTCTTCATTTCACTCTAACAGAAAAACAGTACTAGTATAAAAGTGCAAAGAAACACCTATCTTGGAAAATGCCCTTTAGATGCACTATTTGGAAACAAAGTAATTTAATATAAAAATGAGAACTTTATTACAAAATGATATAGTAGTCATTCTCTTTCTCTATACTCATGAGCAATATGGTTTTTTCTTTACATTTGGGAACAATTCCTTAATTTAGGAAAGGCAAAAGTGACAAGTATTCAATATTAAAATAAATCTTAATAATAGGAAGATGTCCATTAAAACATGAATTCTGAATGTAATGCAGAACCTAGTAGTAAACCTACTTCTTAGAATTATCCCAGATGGCCTAAATTTTAAAATACGATAAGTGGGATGAATACTTTAACAGCACATAGGAGATCTCTATTCATTAACTTGAAGAATGGCTACTAGGAGTCTCATTTGCAGTCAGTGCACATTCATGATTTTGTCTTTTCTTTCTAATCACTAACATTCTTTTGCAAGAATGAACATGAAAGAAACCTTGAATAATATTCTAAAAATCTCCTTAATGAAGTGATGATTAATTTTTCCTTGTCAAAATGATAGCACAATGAAATTTGAGCAACTGCAATATAATTTCCTATTTATGCTATTTATTAACAAGACGATGGTATTTTATGTTTTGTAGTGGGGTGTAAGAATAAATTCTTTCCTAAGTTTCTGATTGCCTCACAACTTATTGAAAAATAGTTAATCTTATATTACTTCTGTTTATGTAATAGGTTTGAAGGTTATAACAAAACTTACTAGGAAGTGAAATGATTGGTTGATATTCCTTTTGCAAGAAAAATCCTCCTCTTCGACCAAGGATAAAACTACCAAACATATCATCTGGATTGATGCTGGCTTTCCTTGATATGATGGATGTCATAGCAAGGTTATCTTCACATCAAATTCAACAGGATTGTAGATTAAAGTGCTTGCCAGAGGAATTGAAGCCCAAGGACCCATGAGTGCACACACACACACACATCGTTCTCAACAGTCAAAAAATGACTAAGGAAACCTTCCTGGAACTCTTTGATCAATAACTCATTCACTGAAAAATATGGTAAGATTTCATGTTTTGGTAGACACTGCCAGTCTGTCTAACCTAGGGTCCAGTTTCCTGTCTCTCTGTATGCTCGTGTTCTTAAACCCTTCTATTGTTCACATAGCAGAATTATGTTTATGTTCATTCTAAGACCCACCAAAAACTTTTCCCTAGAGGATGAAGCTTTAAATTAATTAATGGGAAAATATGTTATAAAGTGTCTTATTATTATTACACATTAAAAATTTTTAATTGATTCTTTTGTGAAATCCATTAAATTTGGTCCAAGATTATTAAATGTGAACTACATTTGAGAGACTGATAGGAGTTATTGATAAATAATGAGAGTTGGCCTGCCTTACATGGAAATTAGATTTCAGCTAATACATATTATTTTACATAGAGAATGAGAATAAGATGCAAACTCCAATAAATCCAAGTCCTAATCACATTCATTTCCAGATAAAATCCCATTCCTTCTGGTTTCATTGCAGAAGCCATCTTTATGGTTGAATCTATTGCAATTTCCCCCAAGGAAAATAAAGTGGGACTCCAATTAAGGAATCAGCTAAATCTACCTTGAGCTCAAACAATATTAATCTGAAGTTGAAGAAATATTAAACAAATGCCTTAAAATTGTATGGGGTTATTTAATATGAAAGGTCTAGATGACTCATCAAAAATTAGACATTGCCAGCATCATAAGGTTGCCTTACACACAGTCAACTTTGAGAAAAGAAAAGGAACAATTATTATCTATAATAACCATTAATGGTATTAGGATATTTAGTTCCTGTGTGTTCAAGCCACTTACTACTGGGGTTTTGGGGATTCAGAAAACTTTGGAGGTAGTCGAGAATATGGAGAATATTATATCACACTGAAAGCTTGTGAATTGCTTTATTGAGTGAGGGGATAATGATGGGTTAAGAAAGAGTATTCAGAGGGTAAAGAGGGAGAAGGTAAAAAGTCAACAAACAGGAAGTCAAAAGACTAGAATTCTAAATAATGGTATGCCCTGTGGAAATAAATGAAGACCACCCAAATGTGAACAAGAAAAGGCCATTTATTCAAAGGTTGCTAGAACAAGGGAGCTGGCCACCATCACTTGCATTTGACAGAGAATCAAAGCTAGGCAAGGGTCAGAAAGCTTTATAATGGAAATATAGGAAGGTTTTGGGTATGCCTTCTTTGGAGGCTGTTGGCATGAGGAAGCTGGAGGCAGACTAACTTGAAGCTGGGCATCCTATACAATTAGTTACCTTTCTAACTTTTTTTTTTTTTTTTTTAGCTTTCTCTGCTTGGTCCTAAGTTGGAAGCAGGGATCAAAAATAAGGGAAGCTGTCAATCAAGTCCTGACCATTTGGGGCCAATTGCTGCAGAGGTTGTAGTTGGGCCTCCTGGGCTGGTTGCTGCAGGTTGTGGGTCAGAGTTTTATTTTCATATATGGTCTGCTCTTGACCATTTGTACATTCAGGCTTTCAGATCTTAGCTAAGGCACTTTAACCTTTTTGAGCATTTATGTCCAACTCTTCACTAAAAGGGATTGGGACTTAGGATTCCAGCAAATGGCAGATAAGGTCACTGAGAAAACCTTCCCTCTACTGTATATGGGGTAAAATATAATTTATTAATCATGCTTATGATTTTTAAAAGAATGAGGGAAAGAAAGTGAAATCCTGAGAAGGCAGGGGAAATAAGTAAGTTGAAAGCTGGAGTTAGGAGTGACAGGAAGTTGGACTTTTAACTCCCCCATCACGGAACATATTATGAGACCTTGGGCTCTTAAGGATGAGGGAAGTGGTCTTGAAAATTTTGCATAAATCTAGGACTCTCTGCGGGCTGTGATCCTTTTCATAGAGGGTCTGAAATACTCTTGGGTTTACAGACCAGGGAGAAGTCAAGGAAGCTGCTGTCTACCCTGACTCTAGATGGTAAGAGTCTTTAGAGAGAATTTTAAACTCCAGTCTTGCATTTACCATGGGTTTGGAGTACATATTTACATCAGATGTGTGGTGCAGGAAACCCCAACGCCAGAAACTAATAATAGTGACAACAAAAATGTCCCTGACACGGGGCTGCTTCCAACCTCCCTGTGGCAGAAGTGCTCACAAATCTGCTGGAGAGACCTCCCTTCACTCAAGTCATGTAGTATTCCCACAGAGGTAAAACAATTCCCTCATTAAGAATTTAAATTCAGTCAAAAGTTTCAAAACCCAAGCAGGAATCCACTACAAAGTACTCAGCAGACATGAAAAGCAATACTCCAAAATCTCAAAGTTTAGACCCCTAATACAAATGAAACTATAAAATAGTATTATATGCTTAAAAGTTGTACCATGAATAAACCTCGAAGCATCATGTTGAGCAAAATAAGCCAAACACAAAAAGAGAAATATTGTATGATCTTGCTTATATGAAATACTTAGAAGAGAAACAAACTTCATAGAGACAGACGGTGGATTATAAGTAACCCAGGGGCAGAGGGTGAGGAGGGGATTACAGCTAAGTGGGTGAGTATTTTCTGCTTGAGGAAAGGAGAAAGGAAAGGTAATGGCAGTGATACTAACTCAATCTTGTGAATATAGTTGATACTATTGAATCATACACTTGAATGTGATTAAAATGGGAAATTTTTGTGCTCTACATCTCTTACTGCAAGAAAAAGTTTAAAAAATATAAGTATGCTTAAAATGACTAAAGAAGGGAGCGGAGGTGGTGCAAGAGATTGAATGCCTTTCTCCTACTCCAGAAGGTCCCAGGATCAGTTCCTGGTGCTGCCTAAAGAGAAGACAAGCAGACACAGAAGAACACACAGAAAGCAAACAGTGATGGCGGGGGAGGGGGGGAGGGAATAAATAAATCTTAAAAAAAAAAAATGACTAAACAGATAAAAGAATGAAAGAAACCATTAAATAAAAATAAGATAGTGTGACAAGAATAAAGTTCTACAAATATTCCTCACCAATGCAAGGTTTTAATAATAGGATGGTAGGTATATGGGAATCCTGTATTTTATGTGCAGTTGTTCTGTAAATGCACAACTTCTCTAATAATGAAAAAAATTAATAAAAAATAAATTTAAAGGATAAAGGTCTAAAAGGAGAAATATGGATATTAATGGTTAAAATCCCTGTGGATTTGGAACACACTGTGTCGTGGGAACTCAGGCTCAAGCACAACAAAGACTTTCAGCAAATAACTGCTCTATTACTTACACAGCACAAAGGGTCCAAAAGAAGGGAAGAAATCCCATTGCGGCTGGTCTCCCGGGGACGCCACTGCCTGGGTTAGGGTCGGTGGAAGACATCTCCTCATACCTGCTCCACTTCTAAGAGGAGAGACAAATATGCACTGCCAAGGGTTGGGGTATTTATACAAACCAGAGGTGGGGGTGGGGAAGGAGTCCTGCCATTGAACGTCCTGCCCTATTAAGCAGCTGAAACTGCTTATTCCCCATTTTGGGTTCAAGGTACCATCATGCCATTCCATTAGACCTAATATTTCCCAGGGCTGTCGAATGGAAACAAATGGAAACACCTGCACACAAAGAAAAGGTGGAGTGTGGGGAGGTTGGCGAGGGTCGGGAGAAGACTGGTGACTTCAATCTCCATGAATGGGTTAAACATCATGCCAGACACAACTAAATAAGTAATTAATAAACAACAAGATATAACTAAGGATACTACCTAAAATGCAACACAGAGAGAAAAGGAGATTAAAACTTGACACAAAGAGTAAAAGACACAAAGGATAAAATAATAGGACCTAATATATAGCTAATTGGAGACCCAGGAGAAAGTAGAGAGAATGGAGGGCACTACACAAAGCAACAATGTATAAGAATTTTCTAGAATTGATTAATATATCTGGCCCCCAGTTCAAGAAGCTCAATAGATACCAAGTAGAATAAATAAAAGCAAATTCACAACAACGTGATCATATTGAAACTGCAGGAGATCCTAAAAGGAGCTAAAAGAAAAAGATAAATTATTTTGAAAAGGAATGTCAGTTAGACTGATGGCTGACTTAACAGCAACAATGAAAGAGGACAGTAGAAAAATATCTTTAATGTGCTAAAAGACAGTTAACTGTCAAAACTAGAGTTCTATACACAAAGACTAAAGGTTGTATCACTTCAAGAAGAAAATGCAATACAGAATGAAAGAGTAGAATGTAAGAAGCAATGAAGAGCAAAGGAATCAAAAAGCATACAAGTAAATATAAATAAGCATTGATTATAAAATTCAAGTGTAATAAAAATGAGGGTGAACTATATTGGTAATTTCATATGATTTGACCTAATAGTAATGGCAAATTTTGAGGATTTAATAAACTAAATACATGGGTCTATACATTTGTCAAAACTCATCTAATTGTATACTTAAGATGTGTGCATTTTATTTTATGTAAATTAACCCCCCAGAAAGTTAATTTTAACTTTAGAACTGAAAGACTATATAAGTTAGGTGAAGGGCATTGTTGATATTTAAAGCATTCTGATATATTTATATTGTTCAAGAGGAGGATAAGGCTAATGATTAACTTTAGACTTAATCAAGGTAAGAATGATTGTTGAATTTTAAAGGTAATACTGAAAGAACAGAAACAGAAGGCAAGCTCTTAGGAAGCAGGGACTGGTCTTTGCCATAATATGGTGTGGCTTTACAAATGTAAACACAGACACAGAAATTGTGCAGCACTGCCCAGTTATGAGGAATCATCTAGGTGACCCAGAAAGCTCTTATGAGGTTATTTAAATGAAAACACAAAATTAAACAAATACATGTGGGGGGGGGGGCGA
>JAQZBX010012742.1:0-13286 GCA_029593785.1 Cabassous unicinctus | reverse complement strand
ACTGTATAGGATCCTATAGACAAAGTGAGTTGTAGATCACAATTCATAGATGAAGGATTGCAAGACTTCAGAGACATGGAGAACTTTTTTAAATTTCTAGGTCATGCCATTTATTTAACAGATGAAGACACTGGGGTCTAGAGAGGCTAGTAATTCATGCTACAACATTTGTATTCGTGGACAATCAACTGCTACCATATTCTTTCTTCCAAGAGTAATTACATTTTTTATACCACAGACAAAGATTTATGTAGCATCTTGAAAAATGCCTTTTAAAAATGTGCTATTCAAGACAATTATTTCAGTTAAGGTAGCTAATTGGGTACTTAAAGTAGTTAGTGTATTTGCATGCTTAATTAACTATAATTTACTTGAAAGTACTCTAATATCAAATTACTGTGGGATGTATTTGAGGCTTAAATTATTCTTTTAAAAGTTTTGTTTCTATTCATTTCTTTTGCAGTACAAAGTAAAACTAAAAATTTATTCCATGAAAGGAAAATCAAGTGGAAGAAAAAACACAGAATGAAAAAAGTGAATAGGGATAAAATGTTGAAAGTAAATAAAAACAGATCATTAAACACCCATTCAATGATTATAAGAAAAACAATTTAATCTAAGCAAAGATTATTTTCAAATAAAATTCAGTAATAGACCAGGGCAGCAGCCGCCGCAGCCGCCGCCGCTGGGCTGAGGAGTTGGAGACGTGGGCGGACGAGGTGGCGGCGGCGGCAGAGCGGCAGCTGGGACCTGGCAGAGGGCAGCGGCGCGGGTATATTCCAGAGAACAGGTCTTCAAACATCTTTGTCATATTATCTCTGAGCTGTCAGGGGACTCAGGCTTATGAGGAGGTTCTGTCACACAAAACAGTGTCTAGTGAAGACTACAAGAAAGAGGGGGAAGGATAGGAAAAAGAAGCTAAAGTACTATAAGAAACCATGAGATCTATTCGATCTTTTGCCAGTGATGATCGCCATGTTATGGTGAAACATTCAACAATCTATCCATCTCCAGGGGAACTTGAAGCTGTTCAGAATATGGTGTCTACTGTTGAATGTGCTCTTAAACATGTCTCAGATTGGCTGGATGAAACAAATAAAGGCACAAAAACAGAGGGTGAGACAGAAGTGAAGAAAGATGAGGCCCTAGAAAACTATTCCAAGGATCAAGGTGGTCAGACATTGTGTGGTGTAATGAGGATTGGCCTGGTTGCAAAAGGCTTCCTTATCAAAGATGATATGGACTTGGAGCTGGTTTTAATGTGCAAAGACAAACCCACAGAGACCCTGTTAAATACAGTCAAAGATAATCTTCCTATTCAGATTCAGAAACTCACAGAAGAAAAATATCAAGTGGAGCAATGTGTAAATGAGGCATCTATTATAATTCAGAATACAAAGGAACCCACGCTAACTTTGAAGGTGATACTTACTTCCCCTCTAATTAGGGATGAATTGGAGAAGAAAGATGGAGAAAATGTTGTGATGAAAGATCCTCCGGACTTATTGGACAGGCAGAAATGCCTGAACGCCTTGGCATCACTTCGACATGCCAAATGGTTTCAGGCAAGGGCAAATGGACTAAAGTCATGTGTAACTGTCCTTCGCATTCTGCGTGATTTGTGCAACAGAGTCCCCACGTGGGCACCATTAAAAGGATGGCCACTAGAACTTATATGTGAAAAGTCTATAGGTACTTGTAATAGACCTTTGGGCGCTGGGGAGGCCTTGAGACGAGTAATGGAGTGTTTGGCATCTGGAATACTACCTGGGGGTCCTGGTCTTCATGATCCTTGTGAGTGAGACCCAACAGATGCTCTGAGCTATATGACTGTTCAGCAAAAAGAAGATATTACCCATAGTGCACAGCATGCACTCAGACTATCAGCCTTTGGCCAGATTTATAAAGTTCTGGAGATGGACCTCCTTCCATCTAGTAAGCCTTTTCAGAAATATTCCTGGTCAATTACTGATAAAGAAGGTGCTGGGTCTTCAGCTTTAAAGAGGCCATTTGAAGATGGATTAGGGGATGATAAAGATCCCAATAAGAAGATGAAATGAAACTTGAGGAAAATTCTGGACAGTAAAGCAATAGACCTTATGAATGTGCTAATGAGGCTAAATCAGATCCGGCCCAGGCTTCAATATAAGCTTTTATCTCAGTCTGGCCCTGTTCATGCCCCAGTTTTCACAATGTCTGTAGATGTGGATAGCACAATATATGAAGCCTCAGGACCATCCAAGAAAACAGCAAAACTTCACGTAGCAGTGAAGGTATTGCAGGCAATGGGATACCCAACAGGCTTTGATGCAGATATTGAATGTATGAGTTCTGATGAAAAATCAGATAATGAAGGCAAAAATGAAACAGTGTCTTCAAATTCAAGCAATAATACTGGAAATTCTACAACTGAAACCACCAGTACCTTAGAGGTAAGAACTCAGGGCCCTATTATCACAGCAAGTGGCAAAAGTCCCGTAATGGAGCTTAATGAAAAAAGAAGAGGTCTTAAGTCTGAACTCATCTCAGAGACTGGTGGAAGCCATGAGAAACGCTTTGTAATGGAGGTAGAAGTAGATGGACAGAAATTCAGAGGTGCAGGTCCAAATAAGAAAGTGGCAAAGGCAAGTGCAGCTTTAGCTGCTCTGGAGAAGCTTTTTTCTGGACCCAATGCAGCAAATAATAAGAAAAAGAAGATTATCCCTCGGGCAAAGGGTATTGTGAATACGGCTGTGTCTGCAGCAGTACAAGGTGTTCGGGGCAGAGGAAGAGGAACTCTTAACATGGGGAGCTTTTGTTGGGGCCACAGCTGCTCCTGGCTACATAGCTCCAGGCTATGGAACACCTTATGGTTACAGCACAGCTGCCCCTGCCTATGGTTTACCCAAGAGACTGGTTCTGTTACCCGTTATGAAATTCCCAACATATCCTGTTCCCCACTACTCATTCTTTTAGCCAATGACAGAAGCTAATTCCTATTGAACAACAATACAGTACAATACAGAATGTTAGAGAAAAAGCCTTTTTATCCTGCTTTCTTTGAACACACACTTGATCCAAATTATTTGTAAAGAACATCTTTCCTATTTTTTTATTTTAACAAATGCAAATTTAGTTCTCTAAAACTTGAAAACAAACAAAAAAGAAACCAGTTCTGTGAAACGGTACCTCATTTACAGAAAATTACTTATACCAGCCCTTCTGTTCTAAGGAAATAAGTCTAGCAGTTCAAAGTTTTAAGAGAAGTATCAGATTATGTAAAGTTAAATTTGTGAAGGATGTATAGAGTCTCAAACACTGATCACAAATAAACTACTTTGTTGTAAAAAAAAAAAAATTCAATAATAGCAGCAGTATGTTATGGTAGAAAGTGTTGTGAACTAAGTTAGGCTACTTGGAATGTAATACCACCTTATCACTGACAAACTCCTTAACATCTCTTGACCTCGGTATACTTATCTGGACAGTGGGTTTATATTGTAACCTTCAAACCCTAAATTCTAAAATATAATGGGCCAGATTTAACTAAGTGAAAGACACTTTCCTCCATGGCCATTTTTATTTCATTTTATTTCGTTTTATTTTATTTTATTTTATTTTATTTTTAAAGAAGCTTTAGATTACATAAATGATACATTGAAAATACAGAGGGATTCCTATCTAAGCCACCCGTGCCCTCCCGCACTTTTCCCCATTAACAACATCTTTCATTAGTGTGATACATTTGTTACAATTGATGAACACATATGGAAGCATTGCTCCTAACCATGGTCAATAGTTAACATTGTAGTTTACACTTTGCACAACACAGTCCTATAGGTTTTGACAAAATGTATAATGGCCTGTATCCGTCATTAGAATGTCATTAAGAACAATTCCAGTGTCCCATAAATGTCCCATGTTACACCTATTCTTCCTTCTCCCTCCCCTCAGAATCGCTGGTGACCACTGCCTTTATATCAGTGTTGCAAGATCTTCCATTGCTGGAATAATAATGTCCACTTTAGTCCATAGATGCATTGCCCCCTTGTGTTTTGTTCATTCCCCAATCTTGAGGATTTTAGGATGGTGATGCCCACTCTGTTTCTGAGTGAGAGGGGGCTTAGATCCCATGGGGCATATGGATGAAACTGTCTTGCTTGCAGTTGTAGATACTCTTTGTTTATTGGGATGAGCGTTGCCCATCATCATCATTTTGTTAGTTGTCCTGGGCGAGTCTGATGAACTGGAGAGTAGGTGTTGCAACACTGCTGAGATTCAGGGCTCAACTGGGATATGAACACACCGAAGATTTAAGTCTCTTGTACATGTATTTAACGAGTATAATGCTAATTATAGGTTCAAATAAAAGAGGCAGGAAGAGCCATGTGTAGAGAAACTATAAATGAGTCTAACTCTGTTACATTAGGGAACATAAATTCCAAGGTAAGGCCCACTGACAGGTTGCTGAATTCCTGAGATTGTCTGCCCTGTCCATGGCCTTTTTTTATCACCTGATGGAACTGGATCTTCATCCAATAAATTCAAATAACCTATATATCCACCGTTGTTATGCTAGCAAGTGCTTTCAATAACTGCCTAAAATAGTCTCTTTGGAGAAACAATGGGAAGATGTGTTCACATGCAATTAATGTATATGAATGTTACCTTACCAGGTAGGAGGTGGGGAAAGCTGAAGCATCGTGCCTTTCTTATTAATCTTTTTAAATCCTGGAAGGAAGATTTCTGTGCATAATAATTGAATGTTCCATGCCTAGATCTTTAATATCTCTGGAATCCTTCCCCATAGCCCCATTCTTCTTGCCAGTGCCCTCAGTCTGGCCCTATTAGTTTGTACCTGGAGGTAAGAGCCTCCCAATTAGTCTTGTCCTCCTACCCTCTCCTCTCTCTGCCAACCCATCTCCCACAAGGCTACTAAGAAGGATCATGGACACATGCAAATTAGATTGTGTTAAAAAACCTTCAGTGAATGACCAATGCTTTCAAATAAAGAATACAATCCTTAGAATGGCATGCAAGGTCCTAAAGGAACTGACCCATGCCTACTTCTCCAGAGTTATCTCATACTGCTCCCACTTTTACAACTCCAGGCTCTATCCATCCCAAACTATTTACTGGCAGAGTCCCTAAACTTGCACTCACTGCTCCCCCTGCCTGCCTGACTGTCCCTATCCTTTCTATGCTGCCTACCCCTTTTCTGCTTTGTTTACCCCTTTCCTTCTCTCATTCCCTTCCTGACATTCAGGGAAGATCCCCATAGTACTGTGTTGCACCAATCACAGAGCACTGCAATCATTTACTTTTTTACTTTCCTCCATTGGACTGTCAACTTTTTGAAGATAAGAACAATCTTATTCATCAGTGTTTCCCATGCCTACTACATGTTTTATCTGAGAGTATGATAAATATTTTTTGATTGAATATTTACTTCAATATTTTGTCACAAGATAAAAGAATCCCTCCTCAAACACAAAGCCACTTATTCAAAATTCTAGAATAATAAATCTTTATATTTTTTCTGCAAATTTGAAAATTCCAAATGATAAATGCCTAAATAGTGGGTCACTCTGAGTTAGATAATTTAAAAGAAAAATCTAATATTTGGATAGAAAGCATATTTTCTGCAGTAGAGCATTGCATGAAAACTAAGTGATATATACCAAAAACTGTTTATGATGGAAAATGAAAATTAGTTTGCCAGTAACCATTATTATTTAATGAATGCATAGCATTTGCTTTGAGGACTATCTTTTCTGTTTTATTTTTAAATGTAGCAATATCTATAAGGATGTCTTTAAAATACTGTTTAATGAAAACAAGTTAGTTGTGCAATAGCAGGAAGAGAACAGTGCCTGGGATTCTAAGATCAAGAACACAGGTAGATACTATTTATGTTCTATTCATTCTTATTGTTGACATTGAATTATATGAATTCATGGCCATAGTTAAACTTCCCAGATATGTTAGTTACCAACCCGGTAATAACTGCTAAAATTTAGTCAGCATTTATGTGCCCAATACTGTTACAAGCATCTTACATTTAAACTCATTTATTCCTCATGACATCCTATAGGATAAGCAAAATTCTTATCTCCATTTCACAGATGAGGAAACTGAGGCAGAGAAGGGTTAAGTGAGTGTTAAAATCACTGGTAAGTGACAGAACTAACAATAGAGGCTGCAGAGTCTGGCTTCAGATGCAGTACTCCCTACCATAACTATACTTTTCAAATGTAATAGGTGAGAAGAGTATCCAATTCATGGAGTTGTTGCCAGAATTAAGTTAAAATCTCTAGTATATTGCATTATCAATCCTAATTCTTCAGTCCTCCCTACCTTCATGCCCTTTGCCATGTGACTTTTCAGTTCCTTTCTCTAAAAGCACAAATTATTTCCTTATCACCTCACTTGGATTAAGCCACATGACCTGCTCTGGCCAAGAGAATGGGGTGAAAGCGATGGTGTTGCAGTCAGCATGCTCATTCTCTGCCATTACCGTGGGAGGAACATGCCCTGAGTAGCTCCCTGGTCCCAGGAGGAGGATGAGAGGCAAGTGATGCAGAGCCACCCAGGTAGGCCCAGCCTAGAAGAGCCAACTCCAGCCAACCCTCTCATGCATGCACTAAATAAACACCTATTTATGTGTGCCTCTGAGATTTTGTCATTGTATCTTGCATAGCAGCATAGAATACACCTATAAAAGTGCCTGGAATAATGCTAGAATATGGCAGCTTTCCAGAGACATTAGCTATTATTATTATTATTATTATACTCTGCTGTCATCTTGTCTTTATAGTTTTGTTTTAAACAAATGATTCCATGAGGCTACATATTTCACAATTTTTCTTGCTAGTCTTGAGAATAAGAGGCACATAGATATAGCTTTTTTTACTAGGCTGTGCACTCTTTGAGGGCAGAAACTCTGTATATTTCTTTTATTTATCATTTTATTCCCAGCTCTTCAAAAGTGCCCAATAAAAAGTTGACGGATAAAAACTGTGTTTTTTCTTCCTCTCAAATGAAATTGTTCTAAGGCTAAGCTACTTTTTTGATGGCAAATTAGGGCAAGCACTTTGGAAACTGTTTAGCCACATGCTGCATCATTGTCCATGGTTTCTACTGGGGCACCTACAACATGAAATCTGTCACAAGTATGCTTTATTCCTTCAATAATGAAACCTCCCAATACAAGCCAACCTCAGAGTCCTAAATTGTTTAGGAAGTACTAACTTGTTGCAAGGAACTAAAAAGAACATGCATGATTGCATCATACTGCAGTGTTACAGAGAAAGCAGACATGCCTCTTAGTCTGCATACCAAGTTAAGAATCTCAACCTTCCCTCCATATTGCTCCTTCTAAACACTAAATAAAAGGATGGACTGTATCTACTAGACTGTATCTACTATGAATATATCAAGCATATTTAGAGAGGCCAGAAGGAATTGCTCTACCCAGGCCCTTTGAGACCCCTCCAGGGCCCATCCCTCCCCCCAGACCCTGGCTGCCCAAGCTTCCCCGGACCTTTGTTTGCATGCCCAGCTTCCATTGCTGTGGGAGATTGAATTATGTACCCCAACAAAGACATGTTCTTAACCTTCCCACTTTCTGTGGATGTGAACTTGTAAATAGGACTCTTGGAAGATGCATTATCAGTTAAAGTGGGGATATATTTGTGAATAGGATCTTTTAAGATCCTATTTTGGTATAGCCTAACTGAAAGAGGGTAGCCTTAATCAGTATAACTAGAGGCTTTATTCAAAGAGGAAATTCTGACATGGCCACAGGAGGCAGAAGCTGGAGGTGAGCAGAAACAGAAGAACAGGCACAAGGGGCGAGCGGTCGCCATGTGATGGGAGCCGAGACTCAAGCCAAGGAACCACAAAGCCTGCAGCAAGACAGCACCAAAACCGAACAGACTTCGGGGAGAAAGCTTGGCTTTGCCGATGCCTTGGTTTGGGACTTCTGGCCTCTAAAACCATGAGTCAATCAATCCTTGTTGTTTGAGCCCACCCACCGTGTGGTGATTGTCCCAGCAGCCCTGGCTCCCCACCCTCCTGTCTATCACTTTGAGACTGCCTTGCACCTCTGGTTCCTGTGACTGCTGAATCCCTTGGAACACTTGTAATTAGGAAAGGGAAAGAATAACACTTACTATCCCCTTTCCTTTAGTGCTTCCAGCATTTTCTCATGTTCTACATTTTTTCCTTCCTTATAAAGAAATGCCAAATAAAATGTTCCTCACTCTTAGTGAAGCCACCAGCATACACAGCAGTAAGCTTCCTGGTGACTGTTCTCAGTTCAAATATTTAATTATCACCCCCCCCCCACACACACACACACACACAAATATGGCCAACGAATGTTTACAGCTTCCCTGTGTTACAGAAGTGATATTAGCTGCATCACAGGGACAAGAAGTGGAAATAGGGACAGGAAAGAAGATAGAGTTAGAGGTACCTTTATTTCCTTCCCTAAACCTATTAAAGTATTATGTATGCAACTTTAAAATCTTTATAAGGGCAACTTATTCTTATATATTTGTTGTTGATGTTTGTTGCTTCTCTTAAGTGGCAATTTTGCCTTATAAGGTGAATCCCATGAAGGGCAAAGTTTTATGAGCCACTGCTGGTGTTGCTATGCATAAAGCCTCTAAAACCACCAAGAAATGAGTGCTATTCAAACACCTCCCAAATATCAGTATTGTCAGCCCTCTACAGAGTTGTTTAATTAAAATGTCACATTTGAAAGCCAAATAATCAGCATAATGAAATGTTTTTAATTTACAAATTATTTAAGAATGAAGTGTTAAAGATCTGTTTCTGTCTGGATCACTGTTTCTCACTGTTTCCTCCACTCGACTTTAAGATGTCCAATAATACATAATTACTTGTATAATATGCATTTGTAAAGTGTTTGAACATTTCAAAAAGAAAATTCCAAGTTAACTATTGATGAGAATTTTAAAAGATGCTAAAAAAAATATTTTTTCCTAGGCAAACAACATAAGCATCTTGTTTTCTTTAAAAATTTCAGTGGTCACCCATAACCAGGACTTAGTTACTATCTCCTAAAGAAGACTTTCAGTGAGAACAATTTGTGGAATAACACTATTTGTTACTAATGTAACTCATAATTTCTATGAGTTAGAAATTATTTACATAAATTAGTTTCCTAAAAATAATAACTTAAACATAAATATCCCTTTCTATTTCCAGTATTAAATTTCTGCTGCTTTTAAAGTAAATCATTTGCAGGTTACATGGTTCACCTATGAAGGGATAAAAGCAACTGACACTTCTTCAAAATGAAAAAGTAGATTCAAGTCATGTTTTTATTTGTTAAAAAAATATGTTATAGCTACAATATAGGATACATGCTAAGAGAGTTATTTACCCGGCGGTTGAGTACCTGTCACCTAGCAACAATAGCAAGTTATTGTCATTAAACAAAATCATTCAACCAGCCATGAAGAGAAAGTGTGGTAAGCAGAACTCTAAGATATCCTGAAGATTCCTGCCTCCTGGGGTACACATTCTATACAGCTGTGAATATGATGAACTTCACTCCTGACACTAGGTTACATTACATGAAAAAGGTAATGAGATTTGGAATGTGCAAGTAAGGACCCAAAGCAGTTGACTCTGAGTTCATCAAAAGGAATAATATTCTGGGTGAATCTTACCTAATCGATAGAACCCTTAAAAGGGCCTGAGCCCCTCCTGAAGTCACAGATTGGAAATACGAGAGGGCAAGCAGTGCATAAATAAAATTGGTTCCTAGTTGTGGCAGTTTGAGGGTGTTTTATGAATCCCAAAAAGCGAAAGATTGTGTTTATAAACTAATCTATTCTTCTGGGTGTGATACCCCTTGATTCAGCTGAGATGTCTTTGATTAGATTACCTGTTCAGGTTAGGACTTTTAGATTTGACTACATCAGAGGGTGTGACTTGGGTTGAGTCCCTGCCCCTTTGCTGGGTCTGATATAAACAGACACTCACTCAGGAAGACACACAGAGGAGAGAACTTTGCTCTTTTTGATCCTGCCATGTGACAGAAAGGCTAAAGCCCTGGAGAGATGGGCCATTTGCCTGATAGCTTTCAGCTGACCTTGGGAAGAGAGCCGAGATTCATATAGGAAGCCCTGAAAGACAAGCCCTATGCCAGCCTGCAGATGAGATTGGGGAGAAACTGGGCCCACAAAGCCTCAAGAGAAGAGGAAGCAGAGAGGAAAGGCTGAAACTTGGCAGAGATCACCTGCAATCTTGTCTTGGCAGCTGACTTTGGTGAGAAAGTACCTCTTATGGTACTTTGAGTTGGACTTTCCATGACCTTGGGACTGTAATCATTCACCCCGAATGAACACCCTTTATAAAATCCAACAGATTTCTGGTACTCTGCATTGGCACCCCTTTGGCAGACTGATACACTAGGACTCAAGTGGAATAGCTTCTGATAAGCATTGTAATAGGCGGGATGTTTTGTGCATTGGTTCATTATTAATTCTAAATTTAAAGTGAAGGTGACATTTTAATATGAGAAGAATTGGCTATGAAAAGGTTATCAGGATACAAAATTCTGTGAGATTCACTTCCACACTGTCTGAGTATAAAGAAGAAAGATCAAGAAACTAGAACAAAAAAAACCTATTTATCAACACCAATGTTTCTTAAAGTATGTTCTGCAGGTCACCTGCTTCAGAATTAGCTGTGGTATTTGATTTGAAATTTAGATTTTCATGTCTGAACCTATGGCTTGTGAATCAGGATTTCTGGGGGCTCATGAATTTTCCCTTTCTCTAACGCCATGGGGGATTTGTTAAGATGCAGCATTTGAGAATAATTTACCTACTCACTACCAGATGGAAGAACTATTTGTGGATAAGGGTGAAGTTTGGAGAATGATGCCAGGGATTTTTCAAAGAGCCCAGATCAGAGAGAATCACATGCCTTTTGGTAAGTCATATTCCCCGGGGAATTCTGAATCCTGCAAAGGAATAATTATGAATACACAGACTTTAATTTAGAAAGGGCTTGTTCTTTGGGAAACATGTGCCTTTTATTCTCTTAAAGGGGTACCAATAACATAAAGACCCATATCCTCAACACAACAAAAGCCTTCCCTTTTCCTGACCAGATGCTTCCTCATTCCACTGGGAGGAAGACAAAGAAAGAGGCTGGAGAGAATTATTTTGTGACAATTTATAGAATTAAAAACCTGGATTTTAGCCCTTTTACTGGGAGTGGCATGTGCTTTCACTACAAAGAACAACTCATAAATTTCTAAATCTGTGTCTCTTAAACTCTTCTCCTGAAACCCAGTGCCATATTTCCAACTGCCTCATATACCCAAAACTAAATTATTTCTTTTCCCTTTTCTCCTCTAGTATTATCTATTTCTATGAACTGCTTCCTCCAACACCTCATCCTCCCAATGTCAGAGCAGAGATGTAGAAGACATCCCTGGGCTTATAAGTCACCAGGGAAATGCAAATTAGAACTATCTGGAGAGAAAAACACTGACTAGAATAGCTAAGTATGGCATTTTGAAAAAGATGTGGATCAATGGAACCCTCATACATTCCTGGTGGGCATGTAAAAATAATGCAACCACTCTGGAAAACTCTTTGGCAATTTCTTATAAAGTTAAACATACACTTATCCCATGATCCAACAATTCTACTTCTATATATTCCCCCAGAGGAAATAAAAATATAAATATACAAAAAACTCATACAAGAATGTTCACAGCAGCTTTATAAATATCCTCTATGTCCACTAGCAGGGGAATTAATTTTAAAATACAGCTGTATTATATTCTAATAAACCACTACTCAGCAATAAAAATGAACAAAATATAGGTACACAAAACAACATGGATGAATCTCAAAAACATTTTGTTGAGCAAAACTTTATGCCACATGATTCTGCTTATATGAAGTTCAAGGATAGACAAAACTTAACTATTATGATAGAACTCAGAAAGTGGTTGCCTCTTGGGAGTGGGGAATTTATCAGAAAGTGGGTACTTTCAGCGTTGCTAGAAATATTCTACATCTTGATAGGGGTTTGGATAACATAGGTGTAGGCATTTATCAGAACTCATTGAAAAATTCACTTAAGATACATTTGACTGTGTATGAATTTTATCTCAGAAAAGTACTATATAAATTAATAGCAAAAGCTATTTTCTTTGTTCTCACAAAACATGTAATAGTAGGACAGAGGAAACAGTAAACTGTTCTTTGTATTTCATTCAGGAGACAATTTTTTTTCCATCTAAGAGATCATCATTTGAATACACTAAGAACTCACAAATTCTATTTACATGTTCTGGATCAAACACTTTATTCTCACTTCTTTAAGATAGATTATATTTACCAGCCTGAGTCATTTCTCTTCTTGGTCCTTGAAATTTCTATTTTTAACTGCTTATTTCTAAGTTCACCAGAGTCCATTAGAGATAGATTGAAGAAACAGAAGAGAATAAGGCACTGAATATAAGAAAGAAAATAAAATGCACTGACAGTCTATTATTTTCTCCGGGAACTAACACTGCGTGCAATAGTATCAGATGTCAAACACTCTACTGGTCATCAAAGGTGCAGTCCTGAACACTTAGAAATAAGAAATACCAAACATGAAATTGACTAATTCCAGTGGCAGCACCTCAGATATAAATATCTCTCAAGAGAACCTGAAACAAGGCTGGTTCTTCATGTATCCCCTACAAATAGATGAGGACTCAGCTGCAGTAAAATGCTGGTCAGAGTTAATGAAGAGTTGCCAGTGCTGTAAAATGTTGAGTTCTGACTTTGTGGTTGACTGAATCTGGGCATATTGCAAGTGAATCTGTAGGAAAGCCAAGCACAAACAAAATACCTGGTAATTAGTGACGGCCAGCTGAACTTGGATCCCTCCCCAAACCTTGTCACCACTTGTCATTCATTTGAAAAGCCATTAAGACTATAAGAGCTGTTTTATTACTGCCTATATTTGTTAACTCCATGCCCTACCACTTATCTCTATCCATTGCCATCTCCTCTACAGCATTGTATGTCACTTAACAAAAAGAAACTTATTTTCCTGCTCCAAATAAATTACATTAGAGGCTTATATGCTTTAACTTTCTGACCAAAATATTTTCCTCTCAGACTAACAGGAACACACTGTCAAAGAAAAAACTTTGCACAGGACAATGTGAAACAGGCAAGGATGACTTTATTCAAAGCTATATGTAGTAGAGAAGAGAAGAGACATGAGGTTATTTTAATAGAGAGAGACTAGAA